>NW_019289885.1:3974-16990 GCF_000500325.1 Leptinotarsa decemlineata
AGCATTACAACTTGTAAAGTCCACTTTTACGCTGATGATACACAGCTGTATCACTCATTTGCTCCAGAATAATGTTTTGAGGCTCAAAAAGTTATATCTGAAAATATAAACCGATTAGTAGAAGTATCACATGCGCATAAGTTGAAAATCAACGCACTCAAGTCTGAAATAATGATATATGGAAAAAACAAATATCACATTGGTTATCTAATTTCCTTTTCAATGCCAAAGATAAAGTGGACAAGTTGGAGAAATCTGGAGTTTATAAGTGTCCGGAGTGTATTAGTGTTTATGAAGGACAATGTTGTCGAAATTTCCCAAAACGGTATGCTGAACATAATAAGTCCTTCAGACTGGGAAAAAACGATTCGACGTTTCGAAACCATCCCTTGGTATGCAACCACAAGTTCCCGAATCTAAATGATACGAAAATTTTGCACTATACAAGGAAGGGTTGCAAACTCAATTATTTGGAACCCTTGGAAATTCACAAGCATACACATTGCGTGTGCAACCTGTTGAATGATCAAATCGATTTAGTTCACTCACCGGTTTTCAAATTAACATATCCACATTGTCACAAAATGTCTCAATTAAGCTGAGTACCTCTGTTATTACCTACATATAAGGGCTAATATAATGAATCAGTAGAACGAAACTGCAGTAACGTTAAATACAAATAAAAGTGGTGAACAACATAGGAAGTTTTATTTTTCATTTTTCATGAGATTTTTTTTCATTAAATTCTCTCTTTTTTATATAGATTCACAAATTATATCATGTACATATTTGTAAATGCCCTATTCTGTGATTGCGTTCATTCTGTAGAATAGTTTATGAAATAAATAATTAATCAGTGACGAAAATGCTTAAAATGATATCAGCTCAGTCTAAAAACTCCAGCATAGAATCCGTCAGATCTTTGAGAATACCGTTAAAGTTGCTTAATAACATCTTATCATATTCTCGTTAATCAAACTTCTCGATAAAATGATGATGTGAACGAGATCCAACCACAACATACCTCAGCCATTTATTATCCCACTATATTAACCCTTGCAGGGGCTCTGAATATGCGAACGTTCCCGTCTTACATAGATATAAGATTAGAGTCCTTGATGGCCTAATTTTATGTTCTACTTGGAACTCTAGAGTTTATTGAAAGCCTCACGAACCGAAATCGCTCAATTTATCCCACTTCTGATATTCAACGGAGGATATTTATTCGATATCATCTCATTAGCATTTCTGTTCTACTACATGCAAGGTTACTAAAACATAACCCTCCCTCCAAAGATGAAAAATGTAATTTCATTTATTTCTTTTAGTTTATTCGAAACTAGAAGTCATACAGTGAAAAACTTCGCTGAAAATTGTTGCACTATAATTCTTACTCTTCATTATTTATGAAAATTCAATTCGAAGTGGATGCTTCTATTTTTTGATGTGAAACATCTGCATCCGCACGTAGAACCGATTTTTTGCCGTGGCGACGCATGCCGGTGCGACGAGCCGCCATGCGCAAGCGACTGTGCCATTCTTTTTCCGCTGGTTCCGCGTTACGCTATCTTTCTCGCCACACTGAACTCGGATACCTATAGTGAATATAGTTGTGTTCAATTTTAAAAAATAATGAAAACTAAATTATGTCTGACAGTGATAATTTAGAAAGTGAAAGTGTGCAGCCTATTTCAAAGGAAGCAAAATCACACTATAACACATAATCAAGTCATAGAAGTAACATAGGATACTTTCTATTGAAAAAGACATATTTTTATGGAAGATAAAAAAATTGTTTGAAGAAGACAGCAAGAGCTCCACAAGGAAGAGAAGCCGCCACAACCAGTACTTGTTTCTCCCTACATCAGAGGATTATCGGAAAGGATGAGAAGGATTGGGTCCAAGTATAACATCAGGACCTGCTTTAGATCTGGGAACATTATCCGTAGCAGCCTCACGAAAACCACGTCACCAAACGCGGACTGCGATTCCAAGAATTGCATTTACCGGATACCCTGCGAGTGCGGAGAATCATACACATGTGAAACTAAGAGGCCATTGAAAGTTCGCATTGCTGACCCCAAGAAACACACACAGCGAGGAGAAACCAGCAAATCCGGAATAGCAGAGCATGTTTGGAGTCATCAACATAATATCAAGTGGGCTCAAGCTGAAATCATCGACAACGAGGAACACTGGCTTGGAAGAAAATTCAAAGAAACCGCGAATATATTGTCCAACAACGCATTTAGTCAAGCAAAAAA
Source organism: Leptinotarsa decemlineata (assembly GCF_000500325.1). NCBI lineage: Eukaryota > Metazoa > Arthropoda > Insecta > Coleoptera > Chrysomelidae > Leptinotarsa > Leptinotarsa decemlineata. The sequence goes on from NW_019289885.1 coordinate 6,239, forward strand.
CGACCAACTCCCGCCAAACGGCAATTTCCGCTAAAATCAATGAAGCGGAGAGAGGGAAGAGGGGATAGGTTAAAGCACTCCAATGACCTATATATAGTCAGATCTCGGAGGAATAAGTCAAGTTATCACCCGAAGATGATTTTGGATACTAACAATCGAAACGTCGTGACGTAACTTGGTTGGAATCTCTTATTTTTTTTTAAATTTTTGTTAATAATATTTTTTAATTTTCAGCTTTTATTGATATTTAAATTTCAGTTTTTTGTTTAATAAAATTGTTATTTTCGGTTAACCTTTTTTATTTTTTTTCAGAGATTTCAAATCGATTTATATTATATCAGACAATGGAAGTCCGAACTGATGAAATTGTGTTTCACATCTGCCAAGCGTCCCGTGACGGCTCAGAACTTTTTTCCATTCATTAAAGGCTTCATAGTGTTTTCCTATGTCTTAACTTTCGTAACAGCCTCACCTACCTCCTTCAATATCTTGGCAGGCAGTTTAATTTCTTGCTACACGTCCTGCATTTTTCGTCATTCACTTCATGACTTGCATTTCATCTAGTTCTTACGTTTCTAATCGTTGAAAAGAAGCCACGCTAACAACCAATGGAATGAAACTGGTGAACCAAAACAACTCTGTAAATTGACAACCATAAAATTTCAATAATTGCCTCATCGCCTTCAATGTCCACCGCAGTCGTAGACGAAACATTGAGCATTATAGAATTCATTTCAACAATTGAATGATCTTCAAGAATGTCTTTTCTTTGAATGAACCCGAAATCGTGACAATGTGTTTTTTTTGAAAAACTTGAAAACAAACCATACTGATGTTCTACAGTCCGAAATGTGAACCGCACTCCAGTGGAAGGAAATACCGATCGAATACAAATGAATCAGGTTCTTGATTGCGAAATAGTACACAAACATATGTGTGAAACCGTTCTTTATGTCTGGTAGCGGATTCCAGCTGAGCTACCATTTTATTGGAATGCAATTTGAAGCACCGTGAAAATCTCGGCGAAAGAACAAAGAAAATTGGTTTGATTGAAATCGGTGTGCTGGTTCATTTATTACAAAAGGCGTTTCATTAGTTCCAGCTTTGTTCCAGATCAACACAATCAGGTCCGTGTTGAATTTCTCGAGAAACCTGCCGTTTTTGTAATCATGAAGTGGATTTGAGGATTATTGTCCTGAAAATAAAACTCAATTCTTTTGAATCATCATTCCTTCAGTTTGATAAAAGAATGTATGAACGAGTTGTGAAATCCCGAACTGGTGTAAGTATATTTTTAGGAGAGATAAGTTTTATCTGGAAACAGATTTTTGTGAAAGGAGGGATAAGAGCAATTTAGTTCTAGACAAACTATCAACAAAGAAGTGTAGATCATGCATAGACGTTACTTTCGGATACAAACTTTTTCAAGGAAAAAACACAAGCACTACATAAAAATAATTAAGGTGCTCTAAGAGCGGTGCCTGTGTGAAAGTAATGATTCACATTAGATTTGAATCGCCGTAGATTGAATCCATGTGAAAGAACGATCTCAGGAAGTTTATTCCACATAAACGCAGTTCTCCAAATGAAATAGTTCTTGAACAGTGGAGTTCGAGGTGTACTGAGTTGAACCTCAAAACTATGAGCAGCCACAGTCCGTCGCCTATTTCTGATATGTACCGCTCTTGGTGGAATCAAATGTGCCAAGCCTCTTGAACATTTCTCTGAAAGTATATAGAGAAGAGAGACAAATCTCCAACCTTTCTTCGATGTTCCAGACTATCAAGGTTGCAACTGATGTTCGCGTCTCCAATCATTCGGATGGCTCTTTTCTGGATGGAATCCAGCAGCTCAGAGATAAAAGTCGAAATTACGAGATAAAAGTCGAAATTACGAAATAAAAGTCGAAATTTTGACTTTTAAGTTGAAATTATGGTGACTCAAATAAACAAATAACCTTTGGCCCTTCTACGCTTCCGTACAAGACTCTACAAAATGTTGTGTGACATTCTTATTACCCCGTCGTTCGCAACTCTCACACAATTACTTGTAGAAAACAGGTATAGAGTAGTTATATGTCAGGTATTGTCGCAACTGTGTAGTCGCTTCGCTTATTTCTAGTGGATTTTTCGCTGTCTCACCCGACTCTCATTCATCCTAATAAAGGAAAGACTCATTCAAAAACTCAATAAAATACGCTCAGAAATGAACTAACATTGAATAGTTGAGAGAAAAACACAAAGAATCACCAAAAACTTACAATGTGCTACTGCCCAGCAGGTTCGACGTGAGGGAGATTTGCTGCTTTTTAAAAATATTCTGGAACCGTTTCTGAAGAGTAATCAAAGAATACTGGATGAATTTCTCAATACTCGTTGATGATGTTGATCTTCCTCAATATTTATGAAGATTCATGTGCTGAGGTTGCAACTTTGCTCCGGTCACCGTACTAAGGCAAAATGCTTGATGCGCATCCGTGCAAGTTTTCGTATTTGGAGATTATTTCATATTTCTTTATTCTGTAATCGCATCCATTTTGATGTTCATGAACTTGGAATATCGAAAGATTTAATTGTGAATATTGAGTATTTTTGTTCGAAAATATTGAAGTTGAGATTGAAACGTCTTTCAATTCAAGTATTCGCTTGAATGGATTTGAATTATTTCATGACGATTGTCCATATTGCCACTGTTAAATTATAACAGTAGCAAATAAAAATAGGGGATTATTTCAATGATCCTCATTATGCAAAGTGATGATTCGTATAGATTCAAATACATCAACACAACCGTTAGAAGTAGTTTCAGTCATCTCCTGATTATGCTAACTATGGTAGCGAAACTCATGCCGATGGACGGTACAGCTAGCATTATATGTTGGTTCTTTAACTGGTCTGAACTATCGAAGAATAATAAAAAAATAATAAAATTGACGTTATATTCATCATGAAAAATCAGTGCATAGTTAGGAATATGTCATCCATTGAGATTTTCTAATTTTATCGAAATATTTCTGTCGAAATTATTATCCCATCATTCGGTAATTTTCCGAATTCGAAATGCAGAGTCCCAACATATTTCACCTTCCACAATGAGTTCAGCCAGTTTCAGACTCCGAGCAAATCAGCAACTGAAGATAAATTATTTTATCGAGTGAAGTTCAGAAATCGCATTACCGAAACAACGGAAAACAGATGCACTCCTGCTAAGTAAACCCGTAACTCCAATTTCCCGAAATTAAATTCGCTTTAAAATCATCCTCCGCCGAAGAACCGTTCCGCGCCCCCCAATTCGTTTACTCGTTCTTCTTGCCATCATCATTTCGTTAAAAAGATAATTATTAAACTCGACGTGATACACAACCCCTCTCGACGGCAACACAACCCTCCTAACGGAGGCCGCAAACTTTACAAATCGACCCAAATTAAATATCTCCCGAAGTAGAGACCTTTTTAGAATTTTCAACCGTCGGGGATAATAACTTTTAATAAATTAGCTGAAGGGTTGGAGAACTTTCCGAAACATGCCACTTACAATGAGAGCCCGTTTCGAGTCATCAACTACTTGTCTTCAGAGCGGTTAATGGAAATGGATATGAAGGGACGAGTGGATGTTGTAATTTTGAAATTCCTGATTTGGAAAGATGGAAATCACGGACAACGGAGTTCGTTCTGATATACATTTTACATACTCTCGTACTTTGAAATCAATGAAGTTTCGAATTGAACTCAAACACATTGTTTTTGCTCCAAGTTATCATGAAACACTGCAACGTTATTGCGTTTCCATTCTATCTATTTTTGTCGAGTACTTAGATTCAATTAACAATTTTTTCATGTTGGTAAACTGCTTTCGAACATGTGTTCATAGTTTCAGCTGTTCAGCTTGTTGGTGAGAGGCATAAAAGTTGAAAATGTTTGCGTGTTTGGCGATTTTCTGATTTTCTGTTACTAGAAAAATGGATCAAAGAGTTTGCAATAAATTTTGTGTGAAAAGAAAGTAATGATGTGCCCAGAAACATTTGAAATGTTGACAGTGGCATTTGGTGATCTGAGTCAGCAAAATGTTTATCGTAGGGGAGGCCAAACGGGGATTTCAGGATTTACTGAAGCGCGGCAGATTAATATACGGGGGGATACCTTGTACTCGGTTAAGTACCTCCACAAAATATGAGCCTCATATATAAAGCCGCCCGTGAAGGATAAAGGATCAGATTAGTATAAAAAAATTGATAATCTGAAATTCTCGAGCGCGTCAGATTAAGGTAGGGTGCTAAAAAGTGTATATTTCATTAATCTGACAATTTGAGAGTGACATAAAGAAAGGAGAGGGTAGCAAAGTTGTAAAAAAATAACGTCATTTCATGGCCGCGAGATCGAAATCGTCAGATTATTGAATGATACCTTTTTTTTGGTGCACTTAATACCCCTTCAGAAAATCTGACGCGCTCCATTAAATTTTTTTTCTTTTCACTTTGAACCCTTTCGTAAAACCACCCGCATCATGCAAACGATTAGAATAACATACGAATATTATTAAAAATACGTAGGACATTGATGCTATCAATATCTGACACGCTCGAGTATGTCCATGCAACAGTTTTTTTTTTACATATTTAAAAATCTATAGCCGCCTCCCCCACCGATGAAAAGAAATATAACATTTTTTCTTCTTAGCATCTAAGCTTTGCAACCTAATATGTCTCTATGACGCTCGAGTAAATCCCCAATTTGCATCGTGGGCTCGCCTACTATTAAAAGAGGTACAAGGTTTTCACTGAAGGTCGAGAAGATGTGAATGACGACGCTCACCCTGGACGCTTCAGTACATCAACAACCGATGAAAATGTTGAGGTAGTGAAGAAAATTACTCTTGAAGAAGTTGCTGAAGATGTCGGCATATCGGTTGGCTTTTACCATGCAATTTTTTGTGAATGTTGGGCATGAAGCGTGTGGCAGTGAAATTTCTGAATTTGGACCAAAAAACCGTCGATTAGGCATCACTCAGAAATTATTGAATGACGTCAACGGCGAGTCAGATTTGCTTGGAAGGGTAATAACTGATGAAAATCATGGATATATGGTTATGACATCGAAACCAAAATCCAATCGTCCCAACGGGAAAGCTCAGGTGAGCTAAGATCAAAAAAAGCACGCCAAGTTCGAACAACGGTCAAGGTTTTGGTCAATATTTTCTTCGTTATGCGCCGCTTAGAGAAGCAATACGAAGAAAATGTCCCAATTGTGGAAAAAGCAATTCATGGCTTGCATCACGGTTATACACCTGCTCACTCGTCATTGCTTGTTTGTAGTTTTTTGGCCGAAAACAGCACAGTAATCATGCTTCAGCCACCTTATTCACCAGATTTGGCCTAGTGCGAATCTTTCCTGTTCCCATGATTAGGAAGATCCGTGAAACGAGGAGATAGAAACCGAATCGCTGAGAGACTTCAAACCAGAATAAAAATAGTAACACTGAAAACCTCAGCTACAAAATTCTCATTTTGTCAACGAAGATTGGAAAAAAACGCTGGCACAAGTGTGTTATATCTGAGGGTGACTAATTTGGGAACAAAATAGAAATCGATGAATAAATGAGTGGTTTTTGAACAGACCTAGTATTCATGGTACCTTTTCAGCAGTCTTTTGTACTGATTTCCACAGGTTATATCTTGTATGTCATATTTTTGTTTGTAGTCTGTGATCTCTGAATTCGTTTAAAAAGAGACTAGTTTTTGCTGCATTCTTTATAGCTAAAATCTATGGATTTCTACTTTCTCATCATCTGACAAAAAATATAGGAAACTTTAGAGGAAAGAAAAAGACAAAATGAACTCTTCACGAAGATGTGTGATTCATGCAAAAAGTTCCTTTGAATGGGGAATGTTCCTCAATTTGGGTTATTACAGCAAATGCAAGTTTGAACAAAATAAAGTTGAGTTTAATTCATGAGTTTTTCAAAATCACTTCGAAAAGTATTCAAATTGATGTTTCAAATGTTGGGTTTTAATTTTAAAGGGATTTGTTTCTAATTCACATATTGGCCACAGCGCCTATATCAAGTTGAAATAATTTATACGTACCTAGATATACTATTTTAAAAAAGGAAAATTATCTTCATAAATCAAAAATTTAGGCAAAATATAAATTATAGTTCAATACCACCTCCACAAGCCACATAAACAACAGTTGTTTTGTTATTTATTTATATAGAGGAAGATAGGTTAGGTGCAACTCCGCCACTCTAGAAGCAGCGAGAATAATGCTACCGATTTCAACGGACCTTCCGCAACGGCATTTCTACGGCATTCGATTACGATATTTAAATTCTAGCCACGAGGATATCGACACAGCCAAGTGGAAGTTATATTGCGGTACGCGAAGTGATCTAGTGAGGCGATAGACATTCAAATAATAGTTGAAGTTTTAGTTGAAGTGTTTGTTGTATTTAAAGTGAAATAAAGATAAGTTTTATTATTCAGTGTAGTCAATTATTGGTCAACCCACGGGGAAAAAAGTAACAATATTATTCGATCCATAGTTTGTTGCAGTATCTGGAATACCTGTGCGTGTTCTATTCTGCTAACCAGCTGTCGTTATCTGACAAGCGGCAGCTCTCAGAAGTTGAAACATGTGGCAGTTGAGGATTACCAAAGTGTTACTTTTCAACGTGTGATCTCTAACACTTGCTGGACTATCTGTTTCTGTTTCTCTCATTCGTAATCTTTCTGGGCTTCAATTTCTTCTTTCCTTCCCTATTTTCTCTGTTTTTTCCTTGAAATATCTCCACTTCATGTGAATGAAATTTTCATATTATCAGTGCTTTTCTGACAGTAGCGCGTGAGCTCTGCAATAAATGTTTCCAAAATCCCAATCTGACATTTCAATGGGGAATGTTCCTCCTGACGAAAATCAAGTAGTTTTCATAAAAGAACTATGAAACAACGCAGTTTGAACTTATCATTTCAACTTTTTTTTTATTATTTAAATATTCAAAAAAACGGAATGAAATAATGCATTCATCATTTAAAGGGATTCGTTTCTATTTCACCATTTGGCAACATCGGTTATAGCTAATAAAGGACAATGATTCTGTAACCTGTATGAGACAAACAAAGATGACATATGTCAGAGGCGTGCTGTTCTGTTTACTTATGTTCCAAGGATTCAATTTTCCTTTTTCTTTTTTCAGAAGTAGCCGAATCTGTCCATTAAAAATATTGTGGAGAATCGAGTGATATTAACAGATTGACAAACACAAATACATACAGGCTCTGATCTGACTGGAGGTCGGATCAGAGCCTAATGTGCTATTGAAAACAAGTGCTTTCAATTCGAAACTTGGGAATAGGGTTAGCATCCTCTAGTCCTGATTGGGTGAATATAATTTTGTTGTTGAAAATTGTTGTCGAATGATTTTTTTGCTAAACTAATCACTTTCCAAATTGCTTACTTTCATAGCTGAATTCGAAACATTTCCAAGTTCAGCTACCAAGCAGAGCTTGGTCCTTGCCGAAACGTCGTGATATTGCTAAAGACGAACGGATGTACACCCAAGATGACACTTTAGCATATATAAGATTGTTTGTCCTATTTGATGTCGTGTGTTTTTTCTAGGTCCTCTTAATAAATATTGATTCTACTGTGTCACGACATTAGTCATGCTATTAGTCTTATGTGTAATTATCTACAGGACAAGAGTCAATATGTGGAGACAGCTGTGGGTCAGTCATCAAAAAAAAAGATTACTTGTGGGATTACACAAGGGTCTATACTCAGCCCCGTACTATTTAGTATATACACAAGTAATTTCATTTCGAGCATTACAACTTGTAAAGTACACTTGTAAGCTGATGATACACAGCTGTATCACTCATTTGCTCCAGAATAATGTTTTGAGGCTCAAAAAGTTATATCTGAAAATATAAACCGATTAGTAGAAGTATCACATGCGCATAAGTTGAAAATCAACGCACTCAAGTCTGAAATAATGATATTTGGAAAAAACAAATATCACATTGGTTATCTAATTTCCTTTTCAATGCCAAAGATAAAGTGGACAAGTTGGAGAAATCTGGAGTTTATAAGTGTCCGGAGTGTATTAGTGTTTATGAAGGACAATGTTGTCGAAATTTCCCAAAACGGTATGCTGAACATAATAAGTCCTTCAGACTGGGAAAAAACGATTCGACGTTTCGAAACCATCCCTTGGTATGCAACCACAAGTTCCCGAATCTAAATGATACGAAAATTTTGCACTATACAAGGAAGGGTTGCAAACTCAATTATTTGGAACCCTTGGAAATTCACAAGCATACACATTGCGTGTGCAACCTGTTGAATGATCAAATCGATTTAGTTCACTCACCGGTTTTCAAATTAACATATCCACATTGTCACAAAATGTCTCAATTAAGCTGAGTACCTCTGTTATTACCTACATATAAGGGCTAATATAATGAATCAGTAGAACGAAACTGCAGTAACGTTAAATACAAATAAAAGTGGTGAACAACATAGGAAGTTTTATTTTTCATTTTTCATGAGATTTTTTTTCATTAAATTCTCTCTTTTTTATATAGATTCACAAATTATATCATGTACATATTTGTAAATGCCCTATTCTGTGATTGCGTTCATTCTGTAGAANTTTTATTCATTTTAATTGTATTTTTCTGAAAAATAATGCACATAAAGACTGACAAAATTCCTTTTAAAATCAGCTGATAGCGAGTAAAGCACGAATGTTTTTTTCATTCGTTAATAACAGGAACATCAGAAATGTATCTAATTGAGAAATTTTTCAATGATGATGGAATCTATATTGAAACATTAATAATTGATATTGTTGAGGTTTTCCCCGTGAGTTGACCGATAACTGACTACACTGAACAATAATCAAATTTAACTTTATATCACTTTGAATACAACAAACTCTTCGACTGAAATTTCAACTATTATGCGAATGTCTATCGCCTTACTAGATCACTTCGCGTACCGCACTGTAACTTCCACTTGACTGTTGATATGCTCGTATATCGTAATCGAATGCAGCAGAAATTTCGCCGGAATTCCATCCAAATCGATGTAATTCTCACTACATCTAGAGCGGCAGCGAACATCGTACATTCGCCGCTCTTAGCTACGTCACGATGGCTACCAGTGGCGACCTATGTTATTTTTTTTAGGGCAACATTATCTATAATTCAAGATCTTCAGTAATAAATTGCAATAACGACACGTGTTTCGATCACCAAGTGTTCATTTTCAAGAGGAAGATCAAACTCAGTAACATTCATTACTACACCAAAGGTTCCAAACAGTGTATCGCAAGGTTACTAGTAGCCAGACGGTTCGACGTGTGTGCTTTGTTCACTTACTCGAATTGACTGCCGTGTTGGTGGGTGGTTCAAGCCCTAGTCTGAACGATCGATTTTCACTTGCTATCGTTCAACCCGTGTTAAAAGATAAGACTTCGTTAATCCTCATTTAAATTTTTCCATCTATATTTTGAATACATATTTTTTATAAATAGTTCAGTACCTAACAATAATCATGGGGTCACAAAATATCATTATTGAAACTGAATATCGCCAAGATCAGTTAAACACAAGACATACTATTAATGTTATGTGAGTTTTTAATAATCTAATAGTATCAGAATATACTTATTTTTATTTTGATTTCTAATAACTTTTTTATATTTTTCCATGTAGGTTATAATGGAAAAGAACATCAGAAACGATACAGGGAGCAGTGGAATATTCATAAAGTATTGTCATATCATCTACCTCTTCAAACACAAATAGATTAGAATCGAATAATGAAGAAATGATAACGGCTATTTCTCAATGTTCATTCGGTTTGGAAAAAAACACAACCATCATGCATTCGAAGAAGTGGGCAAGGTTGAGAAATGAATTCTCTTCAAAGAAAAAAATGGAACGTTAACAAAGATACAGGTAGCAGAACAGATATAAATTGAAGCAGCGTGAAGCAGAAGGAAGGAAACGCCTACAAAATGCAGGAATGATTACAGAATTTTCCACTTCTCCAAATATAGAATTTACAGAAATAACTAGTGAATTAACAATCATCAGAGGGGTCACAATATATCATCATTGATGTTTCAACGTTTGTTTGAAGATGGTTGACAATGTTTCGTGGTGTATTTCATCAGTTCGGACTTCCATTGTCTAATATACCATAAATCGATTTGAAATCTCCACAACGAATTGCCTTTCTTAGACGTATTGGTGTAGAGGACCGACACTAAATGAAAAACATCTGTATATCGAAAACCAACTCACACAGGACAGTATCTGAACCAGAAATCCAACCACCATCAATCGACTAAGAGAGGAATCATCAAGACTCTACTAGACCGTGCTTTCGGGCTCTGTAATACAAAGGAAGGTCTCGAAAAGGAACTAGGCATCATCAAAAATGGCCTTCAACGGAATGGTTACTCCAGAGTAATGGTAGAACAGGCTTTAGCTAAAAGACAGCAAGAGCTTCACAAGGAAGAGAAGCCGTCACAACCAGTTTTTGTACTTCCCTACATCAGAAGATTATCGGAAAGAATAAGAAGGATTGGGTCCTAGTATAACATCAGAACCTACTTCAGATCTGGGAACACTATCCGTAGCAGCCTCACAAAAACCACGCCACCAAACGCGGACTGAGATTCCAAGAATTGCATTTACCGGATACCCTGCGAGTGCGGAGAATCATACATCGGTGAAACTAAGAA
>NW_019289885.1:26597-143689 GCF_000500325.1 Leptinotarsa decemlineata
TTCATCAAGTAACGGTCGAATAAATCAGTAAATCTGTACTAGTTTGTACTGCTATTCTCTGAAAAACAGTCTCTCAGAATCAAAATAATGTATATTACACTATTTACATATGAAATTACCTTTAGGTATTCCACTCTTACTGAACAACTGCAAAGGTAATCCACTGAAATTAGCATATATTCATACAAGCACTAAAGAGTCCATCAGGGACTGTTACAACCGACTCCAAAGCGTGCAAAAAAGCAACAGGCGGCTGAAAAAATAATGGTATGTATGTCGACGGATTCGACGAGGTCGTCAGTTCGATAATATATGTGCTGATTTTATCCGAAGGCCTCCCGAGAAGGAGGCGAGCAGTAAAAATTAAGTGTTTTCATAAAATGAAAAGTTAATGAGAAAACTTAGGGTGTCAGCTTTACTTCGAGCAAGACAGCTGCACCCCTGGACGAAGTTTCCGTTCACTATGGACAGGAGTCTGGCCGAATGCGCTCGACTGAGAAGCAATGGCCTAAGAAGAAGAAGAAGCCAACTCCAGGATGGCGGTTTTTCGTAAGCGCATCGTAAAAATTTACTCTCTAAATTTTTCCCTAACACAAAACATGTAGTTAGTTGAAGTAAATAGTAAGTAAAAATAAATGACAATTTGGCCGCAAGTTTTTGAACCTGACATTTCGTCTTCTACTGCAGCAAAAATTATCAATAGCGACGCGGCTACGATCTAAGCGATCAAATCAAATTAAATCAAAATGTACTTTATTGTCGAAGATGAAATCTCATTGACAAAGTTACTATTCTGAGAAATATAAGGTACACAATTTGAAAGATATTGTCGAAGATAAAATATTATTGTCAAAGTGTTATTATTTTAAAGAATATAAGTTATACAAATTGAAAGTAACATTTGAATATTTGGTGATTTCAGCATTTTGGGGTGAAACAGTAGTCAGAAAGTAATAATATATATGCTACATAAAAAGGTGGAAAGGAATCCCTGAATCTACTTCTACACATATTTCTAATTCCTCTTTTTTGTAGTACAAACACCCTATCAAACATGTATTGGCAACACGTTCGCCAAAAACAGATACCCAGGTAGATATCTAGTGTGGAGCACTTGAGGGTGATGATGCTAGTTTTTGAGATATTAAATGACAAGAGATCAGAATCACACCAGTCTTTTATTTTCATAATATCCATGGTGATCAAATTATGCAGTTCCCTTTCATTCTTGCAATGCCAAAATAATGTATTGTCATTAGCGAATTGGATCATTTCTGCGGTTATATTAATGCGGGCTAGGTCGTTAATATATAACAAGAAGAGAATTGGACCTCGAACCGATCCTTGTGGAATACCACAAGTAACTGTTTGGAAATGGTTCAGATCATACCTGTCGGTATGATCTGAACCATTTCAAAGATATATCTCTAAAGTCATACACTTCTAGTTTTTGCAGCAGAATTTCGTGATCCACGCAATCGAAAGCTTTCGAAATATCGCTTTGCTGCGATGTGTAAACGTACATTTACGACTCAGATGACTTTATTTTCACGCGACGCAAGACTTATTCCAAAAAAAGTGTTCTGAAAATGTCATCATGTTGCTGCCAGTTTTAAAAATCATCATCAAGTACCTGATTCGATCATAGATTGAAACATGGAACTGATCACCTAAATGGCTCGAAAGTAATGAATATCCAACCCAATTTCGACATCTCTTTTTATTTTTCCGAAATGAGATTTCAGTATTCTTGTTCGATAAGCAGGAATTGTTACATTTTAGAATGAGTTTTATGAACTTCCTCGACAATAACTGGAGAGATTTTATAGACTTTTCCGATCAAGCCATAAATCATAAACAGTCGATGGGTTTATGCGATTCCTAAACCATTCATCCACTGAATCAGTAATACGTTCTATATTCTGAATACACCGAAATCGAATTCAATGAAGTCATTAATTTCCGCTTGTATGTGTGCACCTTTTGTTGACTTTGATTCAATTCGACTGCCAGAACTTACTAATTGTTCAAATGGCATTGTGCTCAACCTCATTTCCGAGTTAGCAATACATTCGAGTTTCACTTGAAACTAAAATATTACACTCACTCGGTTGGAAGTAATGTGGGGCAATTATGGAAACAACAAGTAGTATTATGTTTTGTTGCGGAAGTACCTCAAATAATGAAAAACATTGAGCACGCGAAATTAACTAGTAGAATTATCATAGAACATATATTATCGGTAGCGATTGTTTGAAGTTGCGTTCATATATTTACTCCATGTCGGTGAGCCAATTTCTGGAACAAGTGGGCTTTTGATTCCTTTTTCGAAGAAGCAGCCGGCTGGGCTGCTTCACTTCACTGCTTCATTCACTTCGTCAACTATAGAGCCGGTGAGTGATAGACCACCGGAGCGTCCAGACGTCGTATTGTATTTTGCTTCTCGATATGTTGAATCAATCAAAGAAAAAGCAAAGTTGGAATTTAGGTTGAATGCAAGTCCCTACTACAAACTAGGCTGAGGTGGGTTGCGGGAATACGGCTGGTCACCGCGTGGGCAACAAGGCCGGACCAAAAGATTTCCTATGATTTACTCACCTACATCATTCTCCAAAGAAGAGATCAGCCTCTGAAGGCATACGGGCGTTCAAAGCATCCAGCTCCCAGAGCAGTGTCACATCCACGTAGTCTGTGTCATAAGTGAGATGTGATTGGTTTTGGTTGGTGGCCGGTTAGTGGGCCTCTCGAAACCTTGTGCGAATTCTTATCTTGGTCCTGAAAAGGACTAGTGAGCTTGGTTATTCCAGGCGGCCTCAAGGCAGGCCTACGGATGTTAACTTGTAAAAGGCGGTTGCAGAACTCGAATATTTGTGGCTCGAAACATATTTTGTTATTTTCCAGAACTCAAACCACAGGAACTACATTCAGGACTCTTTCCCACAATATTTCCATACTACTTCAGTATCAACATCCAGTGATTCGATAGTCATTGGTTCTCTTCAACTATTATGTTCACAATAAATATGATTATTCAAAAATATTTCATATTGCACTATATTAGTCTGTTGTAAACAACAATGAGTCCTTAAAAACCGTTTTACGCTGAAGTGTACTCAAGAATGGCTAGCACTCAATTGTTGCGTCCCCCCTCCGGGGTTGGGTGCCCTGAGATATTATCTTTTCCACACTGTTTCTGTGTGCAGACGCTAGAATCTCATTTAATTTCAGTTCGATTGACATCTGACATGTTTTTAGTCGAAAGTCGGCCTTTAGGTGCTTTTGCTTTCTCATCTGTTGTATTTGTTTGTACCTAGCTCTACTGCATGTAGTTTTTGCATGAGGGTCCTAACCTTACCGCGAGCAGTGTTTGTTTATTGCAAGCTAATGTGTGTGTGTGTTTGTGTCAGAGTGTGTATGTGTGCTTATATCTATGTACTTTCATAATGAAAATTATTATACCCGCTTGATAGCGACTCTCGGGGGTTGTCTTTGATTGTGTTTCGTCGGCTTTATATGTTTATCCCTCTCGCGAAACATGAGGTCATCCCTGTTGAGCGCGTCATCTAGGTCACGTAGCGCTGGACTGTAGAGTATCAGAATTGGTTCGAAAATGTTTTCGACGTGGTTCCTCATGAGTGCATTCACGTACTGGATGTTAAGGTCCCGATAGATATATCTGTTTGACATATATCTTGAAGCGTTTACGGCCGCCTGCTAGCAGGAGTTTATAAACGTCTGGATATAGCGTCTGTATGTTTTGCGCACTGGCCCCAAGCAGTGAAGGTATACAGACTGGTGAGAAGTAGAATGGTATTAATTAAGAGCAGTTCCACTTGAAGACCCATGTTACTCCTGCGTCCTATGATGGGATAGAAGTTTTGCCGGACGGATTTCGCTAGCCCAAGCTTCTTCTGGATATAGGACCTGAACGTTAATTTCCTGTCGAGGGTTACTCCCACGTATCTTGCTTCGTTGGTTAACGGAATCGTCTGTCGTTAAAGATGATGTGCCCTTCCGGTTGTACCAGCCTCCAGGTGAACATAATCGCCTGACTCTTGTTAGGGTTGGTACTGATTTTCCAGAGGTTGGCCCAGTCCTCTAATATGTCCGCTTGCTGTTGCAGGTATCTAGTAACTTGCGCGTGGTTAGTGGATTTCGCCAGTAGAGCTGTGTCGTTCGCGTAGAGTGTCAACTTGTTGGAGTTGTCCTCTGGCTCAGGCATGTCTGCTTTGTATACCGAGAAGAGGCAGAGAACTGCGTCCTGTGGGACCCCTTCTTTTAGGTGTTATCTGGTGGACAATTCATCTCCGACTCTGCATTAGCATTGTTTGTCTGCTAGGTTCTGCTAGATTCTGGGTAGCCAAAATTGGCCATTTTGGTTCGAAGTCCGTCGTGCCAAACTCTATCGAACGCCTTAGAGATGTCTAGGAATATCTCTCCGGCAATTGTTGCGTCGTTCAGTTTTCGATACTCTCCTGATCTTCTATACTCTGAAACTTGAATTTTAGACCCGAGATAGCGCTCACAATCCTAAATTTCATAACCTTAATTATCTTTGCGTTCACTATGACAACTATCCTAACTTGAAAAATAAACGAACAACGTAATTTTGTTCTATCTCCAGTTTCTCTTTTCAATTTTTCAAATGTTCAAAGTTGCGACTTCGTTTCATTTATTAGATGATATTTTACCAACGATTCAGAAGTCCTTTAGTTCCAAAATGCCACATGCCGTCATAATTTCCTGGTCCTTTTCCAGAATCCCCCTCACTTTCGTCGGCAGAACAGTGAATGGCAATTTTCCCTATAATAATCCAGGCTCGTCTCGTTGAGAGCTCGTTCTCCAACAAAAGAAGTGTATTTTAATAGTTCATAGCCTTTGTGATGGTAAATCTTTCATTAATTACTGATGGAAATGCAAATCGGCGAAGGCACGGCCTTGTAATTTATTGTGCTCCCCCACAATGAAGGGTACATTACCGGATGTCAATTGGAAAAGATTTTTTCGATCCAATCAAAATGTGAGAAAAGAAGGTGGAAAATTAACATTAATGCGCATATAGAACTGATACAAATCTCGACTTCACTGTTTCATATCGATTTTGTTTTTTATTCTCGTTATAATTCGGTTGAATGAAAGTTATAAATTATGCAATTGTTACATAATCTTTCCTAAGAAACACTATTTTTACGATATTGCAATTTCAAATATCGAAAATACTAATACGCAGTTTTGGGCTTTCATATTGATGGCTGTTTTACCTGAAATAATCATTTGCCGAATGCTGATATCCAAACTCAATTCCTTCTCTTATCGGTTTAGGATTCTGAGATCAATCATTATTAATTCAAATAATGTTTATTGACCTTCTCTATTCATACCCAAGGAGGTGACATAGAAAAACAAGATCAATGTCAATGCTGACTTTGCAGGATCGACATCCTATAATGTAGTCTTATGGCGAATCTTATTCAATTGTTGTATTGTCTGATGGAAAATGAATCATTATCATTTCTATCATTAATATATTTTCACTATAATGTCAAAAGCCAAATTGTTAAAAATAGTAATTTTCGAAAATATTCAATTTTCCAAATTTATAGCCTCAGTGCACCGCACTGTGAGGGTCGATCTAATGAAAGTTCATTTAGCTAAATAAAGTTATTGTATTCGACAATTAGGGATAATGCAAAAATGCAATAATGCTGACTGGCGATATTAGACTTCGACCTAAAATCGGGAACAAGAATGTGTGGGTATTGATCATTCGGTTGCCACCTTCTAGAGAGAACACATCCATCACCTCTGAAAATGTACCTCTTCGGTAAGTGAATTTTTTTTTAGCTTTTTAAACTTTTTTCAAAGTTCAAAAAACAATTTAACGTTTTCCTCCTACTCTAGATGCAGCTTTCATTACATTCTTGTTGGCTTTCTGTTTGGGTGCTGCCTTAATTTTTGCTGGGGCTGCTGGTTTTTTGGTGGTTGGTTTAGTGCCTTTCTTCTGTTCCTTTGCAGCAGGGATAGCTTGCTCCCTTTATGATTTCCTCACTTCGGGCCTCTGATTCCTCTTGGCCATAATGTCATTCAGAGAGGCTTCTACAATAGCTCGCTGGAATTTTTGAGATCTCCTAGTTCGCTTTTTAGTGGCTTCTTCTTCCTGGCCCTTCCTGTGCTTATGTCTGTAGAAGACAGTCCAAGTTACTTTACGAGGATTCCTCTTCAGAAGGTGAGCCCGTTCACATTTTGAGTTGAGGAAGGTGAATGTCTTTCCATCAACTTTAACCATAGTTTTTCCATGGCCTGGGTAAATTTTGTCCACACTGTAGGCGACGAGTCCGATCTTCATCTTTACAAATAATTATTCCTCCTCACAAGAAACTCCAATATTTAAAAAAAATCACTTACCGAAGGTACATTTTCAGAGGTGATGGATGTGTTCTCTCTAGAAGGTGGCAACCGAATGATCAATACCCACACATTCTTGTAACCGATTAAGTCTAATATCGCCAATCAGCATTATTGCATTATCGATAATTGCCGAATATCATAACTTTATTTAGGTACATTTTTACTAGATCGACCCTTACAGTGCGGTGCACTGAGGCTATAAATTTGGAAAATTGAATATTTTCGAAAATTACTATTTTTAACAATTTGGCTTTTGACAATATACAATTTGTTCAAGATAAAAGGGGCTAGCATGGGAAATTCGGAAACCATTAAATGATCTGATCTAACTAGCAATAACTACGCTTTTCAAAATTTCATTCTGCTGACCAATATCAATTGTAGCAGTGCCAAGTACAACTATCTCATGAGTGTTTGTGCATATTATGTAAAATACTACTTCTTCAAATTTTGAAATGGCTATTGAATGGTCGATATTTTTGACTTTTGATCGCTGACGAATTATTTACCACACAAGGAATCTGTAAGGACTTTTGACATTTCATTTATAAGAGTGTTTTCAAGACGTGTGCCAATTTCCAGTCAATCATTGTTAGCTCACCACTTTTCAGTTTATTTCAACTGGACTATTTCTGGTTCAAAGCAGTGGTAAGCTATGCGATTCAGAACGATTTTCTTCTGTATTGAATAGTCCTCGGTCAGCACGTGTACGAGAACATTTGATATCCCGGGGGATTCGCTTCATGTGCGGGTCGCACACTGTCCGAATCAATTTTGTTTCGGAAAGTTTTCTTTGAATATCACCGCCTGAATACTGCGTGGATTGTTTTCGAAATTTTTGTCGGGATAGCACTGATTTCGAAGTTATGAAGAAAGTTAGAGGGATGATTTGGAAATCCTCATGATCGGGATACAAAATTATTTACATCGTCAGTATCAAAACATATTTATATCAGTTGATTTCTAGGAATATACGGGGTTCTTCAAATGAATGGAGATTGTACCAAAAATGCATTACTTCACAGAAAGAGGTTAGCTGTAAAAATACTACGACAAAGACATACATATGTCCTCGGGCAGCAGGAGGTTGCATATCTCAATGAGGATCTAGAAGTGATTTCGAATTGGGGTGAAAAAAACTAGCTTCAATTCAATGACATAAAACCCAGGCATCGGTTTTCTCCAAGAAGATAAATGTCAATGAACCAGATATAATAATATTAGGTCAGACAATTTCGCTTCAATAGGTTCGTTGGGGATTAAAATGGACACCAATATGTCTTGGCACAATCATGACGCTGGAATTGTAAAGGCTACTTCTCAAAAGCTTGGAAAACTGTTTCGAACCAGGAAACTACACATCTCAGCAACTTTTGATGCTTTATAAAGCTCAGATCAGACCTTCTTTGGAGTACTGTTCTCGTGTATGAAGCTCTGCCTCCAAATATACCTTGAAGTTGCTGAAGTCCATCCAGAAAAGAGCCATCCGCCTGATTGGAGGCGCGAACATTACGTGCAACCTTAATAGCCTGGAACATCAAAGGAAGGTTGGAGATTGGTATCTCTTTTATACAGGGTGGTAATTAAATATGTACCATAAATTCAACAGACGATTCTTTAGGTAATTTTAAGACTGAATGTTCATATAAACATGGGTCCGCAAATCCTTCTTTCTCAAGATACAGGGTGTTGAAATAAAAAAGGTTATTCGTAAATATCTTAAATATCCTTCATTTAATTTTGTTGTAATTTGGCAATGGTATTTATAACATCAAGGAGCTAATTTAACCAGAACGTGATTCAATTTATTACGTCAGTGGCGTCTTGAGCGGGATTTGAACGAATATTTTTGACTTAAAAATGTACGCTACAAATTGTTATAAAAAAGTGTGTTTAGTGGTTATTTTCCGAACCATTTTTGTAAAACATGGTTCAACAGTGAAATGGCAGATATGCATTTCTATTATGGAATGGCTCACGGAAACTCGAATGCTGTAAGACGCATTATCGTGTAGTGCCTAGTAGAAGAACTTTTGTACGTCTTTATGCATGACTTTCTGAAACAGGCAGCTTTAAAATATCGACGGTTATCATTGGGAGGCCTGCAACGGTAGGAACAGTTCAAATTGAAGAAGCTGTTTTTAATGAGATTGAAGTAAATCCTCATACCAGTACTTGAAAAATAGCTGAAAAACTGAATATTACCCATGTCACCTTGTGGCAGATTTTAAGAGCCCAGCAGCTATATCCCTATCACATGCAACGTGTGCAAGCTCTATTGCCCAGAGATTCGCCTGTAAGACTAGCTTTTCTAATTGGTTACGCGGTAAAATAAGAAGAAATCCAGGTTTCCTACGTCGAATATTGTTTACAGATGAAGCTTGTTTTTCTCGCAATTCAATTATTAACTTCCACAACAATCACATTTGGGCCGAAAACAATCCACACGTCTTGATAGAAAATAATTTTCAAGAACAGTTTTCTTTTAATATTTGGGTTGGAATTGTCGGTGACCATCTCATTGGGCCTCACTTCCTTCCACCTAGACTTAATGGAGAAGAATACCGAAGGTTTTTAGAATTTGTTTTACCTGGACTTTTAGAAGAAATTCCAGTCATGGAAAGATTCCGTATGTAGTACATGCACGATGGTGCTCCATCACACTTTAGTGTAGTAGCACGACAATTTTTGGATGAAAATTACTATAATCGCTGAATTGGGAGAGCAGGTCCACACCCATTGCCACCTTGCTCGCCCCAAATGAATCCCATAGATTATTTTCTCTGGGGACACCTTAAAGCGTTGGTATACAAAACTACTATTCAAAGTGAAGAGGATTTACGGAATAAAATCATTAGTTCATGTGACATAATAAAAAATACGCCAGGTATTTTCAGAAGAGTGCGAAATTCAATGATGCGGCGGCTAGACGGTTGTATTGAAGCCGAAGCCAACACTTAATTTAGTGCTATTCGTTAGTCCTGGTGTTATTTAATATTTGTTGTTATTGTTACATAATTAGTAATGAAAAATTGTAAAAATAATAATTTCGAAAAGAAACATTTAATTCCCCATATTATTCCTTGTGAGGTCCAGGGATATGCAATTAGGTCGACTTTTTTTGACAATTGCAACCCAGGTTTGTGTTTAATAAGCCCTAAATAAAACAGAACACTCAATCAGATGCTACAAATGCGATACGCATATATACAGACGGATATGTCTGTTTCTGATCAGTAAGCCTAAGGATTAAGTGGGGAACGGGTTCAAACAGCGTGGTTCAAACAGAACTGGCTGGTATTTCAATCGCCATAAAAAAATAACCAGGAGAGAAATTTATGATGCACTTGTACTAGTATTAGTGCATCATAAATTCTGATAATAGTACTAGAGTGCCACCAAGATTTAGCCAAAGCCTCGGTGAATAATAACATTATCCTGAGGTGGATTAAAGGGCACGACAGGAGTGAAGGTAATCGCATTGCCGACTCTTTAGCCAAGGAAGTGGCTGTAATGAGAATTTTAGGACACAGTAACACCTACGGCCTGATGACTTCGACAATTGCGGAACCAGCCAAACATCGCACCCATGCTCGATCCCTAAAGAGATGGGATGGAATCAAAGGATTCAATTATGCCAGGATCACCCTGGACGACCCTGGGAAGCTGGCGCCAAAGTAATATTTGGCGATCACCAGGAAAAATCTACGCCGAATTGTAGGATTTCTGCAAAATAAGCGAGATAAGAAAAAAATTCAAGAGACAAAAAAGTTGTATTTCTGATTGCTCAATCCAAAGAAATAATAAAAATTGCACAGAAGTCAGTGGCGTACATTTTTAAGTCAAAAATATTCGTTCAAATCCCACTCGAGACGCCACTGGACCTAATAAATTGAATCACGTTCGGGCTGAATTAGCTCCTCAATGTTATAAAAACCAAATTACAACAAAGTTAGGTAAAGGATATTTAATATATTTACGAATAACTTTTTTTTATTTTTATTTTAACACCCCGTATTTTGAGAACGAAGGATTTGCAGATCCATACTCAATCAACACCTTGTATATACTTCACGGGAAGTGTTCAAGTACTTTCGCACATTTAATTCCAACACGAGCGGTACATATCAGAAATTTGCGACGGACTGTGGCTGCTCATCGTTTTGAGGTTCAACTCAGTACACCTCGAACTTTACTGTTTAGTAACAGTGAGATTTCGCTCAACCCCATTTTTCTTTGAGGATTTTTGAGGTTGTGTCCGCTCTCGCTTCTCGCTAGAGAGTTTATGTAGTGTTTTGTGGTAGCCGTGGTAGTGGACAGACGTACCGATAACGTTCGTCCACAAAGAAAGTACGCGGATGTCATGTGCTATCGCGGGGCTTCTGTATATGTTGTGATAGTATAAGTGTAAAATCAATAATATGTAAAAGTTGATGTGAAACTTTGGACAAAAATGTGAAGTGAGGGCCCCCTTCATTTACGCCGGTATCCAGGCCGATGTGGTTCGGATAATCTCGTAAAGGGGGCCATATATGTGAATTCAAAAACCCGAAGTTTTCCAATCGATAGGTATATATGTGGAAAAAATCAAAAGATCTTCTGAGCGGGAGGCGACAATAGAAAGCTTTATTGTTTTCATCATAAAAAAGTTCGAACTTGCATATGGAATATCAAATTTACAACTTGAAAATTAAAACAACAATAAAAATCAATTGGCGCTCCGGGGCGACTTCATTGATGCCAGTGACGCATTTGCTTTTTCAGCTGCAGGAAAACCCGGAAAAACCTGCAGCACCACATCATCTGAAGATCTTGATTTGCCAATGTCCTTTCTCTCATTAAACAAAACGTAGGATGCCTCCAAAGGCTCCAATAGATTCAATACATCGTCAGAAAACTTCGTAACACGACTATCGTCAAACTTAACCAGTCCGTTTCGTCTTTCACCAAAGCGTAATAATGACCGAATTCAACGCCAGAACCACAGTGAACAATGACTGCAAATGTTCATCTATTTCGAACCTTCGAAAGAGTTTCTCGCTTCCGTCAGAGGTTGAGTCTTCTTTGAAGATCATCAGTGTTATTATTAGATTGACTAGTGCCTCAGCTATACTTGTTTCCTTATAACAGTCAGTTAATTTGGCGCATGTTTGGCAATACAGTCGATCATCACCTGTTAAAAATTCCATCTTCAAATGATTTAACAATAATCTTTGCACGGACTGGTTATTAGTCATATCAGGAAACGCTAGATGAAGTTCTAGAAATTCACATGAGTTTTTGCTACCTCTTGAATATATACTACAAAAAAAGTTTGACAAAAAAGGGGTGGCAGCATTGCTTCGAGCGAGACCACTGCGCCCTCTGATGAAGCTCCTGTCAACTCTGGTAGGAGGAGCTTGGACAAATGCGCCCAAGTGGGAAGCAACGTTCAAATAATTTAGAGAGAGAGAGAGAGTTGGTGTAATCGAATCAAAATTAGTTTAACGTATTTTATTATATTTTCAGATTTTCTTTAGGGGCCATGATGTAGAGAGTGGTTCAGTTTCAATTTGATATACTGCATCCTGTTCCTAAATGACTGTAATCCTGAGTCGTGGAATGAAAAATTAAACAACAAAATGAAATAATCAGATCTTAACATTGAACACCATTGTCAAATTTCCACTCCTGAATCTTATTTTACAAATGAACACCCATTCACGGATGCAACAAAACATTTCCAGATCTCATAAATGAACTCAAATCTCATTTCCACAGTAGGGAATCCTTCGGATTAAATGCGCCTCATCTTTTCGCAAAATAATCCCAGAGCAATTAACATTCTCAAAGGATGAACGTTTCTATAATTCAGCTGTTCTTTTGATATGCTAATGCTCATTCTCATTTCAGTTTTTTCCTTGTTTCGGCTACTGAATTATTCTTGGTTCTGTCAGGAGTGGGTGGTGACCCAGAGCGAATTTACAAAAAAAACTGTCACGGCTGGAAACAGTTGCTGCGTTCAGTCGGAAATCGGAGGGTTAAACTTTCCAATATCCATCAACAAATCGGTGATTAATTTTATCCATGTTCGCAATATTTCATGTTGAGAAAGCCAGGAAAGTAATGGCGATGAAATTGGAAACTGTGTTCATTTTTTTTTTGATAATGAGGATTCAATTTTCAATTATTTGAATGTTGGGTATTCGGATTTGTGGAAATATGAGCTGTCGTCCTCAATAAATATTCCTTACCTTATTCAAATAATACTTTATCTTCGTCGGGGGACAAAGACTGTCTTGCAGGTTGAAAGCCTGTGTCCAGAATGGTGTGCTACTGAGGTTGTAGGTCTACTGTGCTTGGTTGTAAGTATAGGTATAGTCGAAGTAACCGATATAGTAATTCTTGAAGCTTCGGCGAACTCAAAGGCCAAAAAAAACGATACAAAGGAATAATGCCGCTACGAATTAGTCTACGTGGACTGAAGAATTGGCGATTCGTATTGGATAATTTTTACTAACTGAGTTTTATGATTGGCTGAAGAGTCACGAAATTGAATTTGAAGTCACGTTACGGTGACTAATAGAATGTGAGGATGGTTAGAAGAGTCGTGTTGTCAATGTTTACTTCAGGAACTGATCGCGATCTGAGTGTTGAAATTCGATATTGGTGAAGTTATAATTACTTGAATTTTTTGTTATTTGTTTATTTGTTTAAAATTGGTCAAGTAATAATAGTAATAACGAGTGTGATAACAACGCAGACTTTTTCCTGTGTAGTGATTCCAATAGCGCTGGTGAACAATGCGAAAAAGATGTACCAGTGAATAAGATTCGGATGCATTTGAATATTGAAACACAGAGAGTATGATTCAATGTTCATAAGAATCTACATATCAAGTTTGGTTTTGAGGGAAAAAACTATTACAAGCAATATTAGATTCGACCGAAATTTCTTTCTCAACTGTACGTAAAATAGTCAAAAACAAACCTTATGAACGCAAGACACGATTTGATGCGGGATTCAGATGTTCATCTAATAAAATCATTAAAAAAATATACGATTTTTACAAAAGCAATCAGATTCCTACAATTGAAATCAAAAGGAAGAAATTGAATACTTCCGGCCATAACATGAGCTGCTGTGACAAAACTCTTCAGAATTAGATAAAGAAACTAGGATTTAGATTTAAAATAATAAACAAACGTCAGGCAGTTATGGAAAGCAGAACAATAGTGAAATTGCTTGAAATACTTAAAACAAATAACTAAATATAGACAAGAACAACGGCAAATTTTCTATTTGGACGAAACTTGGTATGAAACTCACGACACAGTTACGAAAGTGTGGAATGATTGTTCGAGAATGTGTACGCCTAACATGCCTGCAAACAAAGGATCGCGACTAATCATCTTGCATTGCGGAGGAAGTAAAGGATGGGTTCCGAATTCTTTGAAATTATGTGGAAAAAAACTTGAGGACTGCAATGTTGACTATCATGAGAACATGAAAGCTAATATTTTAATATTTTTGAGGAATGGTTTGAAAACACATTGATCCCAAATTGGGATACGAATGGTTTAAAAAATCTGTTTACATTCCGGTAAATGTCATATCCAGGGATACTTTCATTTGGGCATTCTAGGAATATATGTGTCTAGTTGACCACACTCGCAATATGGACGTGAAGAGACGCAAATACGAAATAAATGTGACTTAGTCTAACAGTGGTCGATTTTCATACGAATGAGGCTAGTAACATGTATTCTGTCCATAGGCAGAATTTTCAGATACCAAGGCCGTTTGGGGAAGTTAGGGTTGATTCTACAATATGTCTACAGTATCTCTTGTTGCCATTTAGTATAGACGAGTTGATGTGCCAACTTTCGCCAACTTATCCGCCTGCTCATTACCAACAATATATGAACGTCCTAGAATCCATGTAAATTTGAAAGTATAGTGTGGAGTTGTAGTAGTGATAATTTGTTTGATGCTCAATGTAATAAAGTCTATATTCGTCTGAAAATTCGCGTTCTTCAATCGTTCCAGTGCACTTGCAGAATCGGTGAAAAGAAAGTTATGTCGCTGGCCCTTTTCCAAACAGATCTTCATCCCTGTATACAAGGCAATCATCTCAGCATCACAGATGTTTAGGTGATCATGTAGTTGTGCTGAAAATGTATAGTCTAGTTGCGGCATATAGATGCGTATACTCACCTTAGTATTAGTTTCTGATGCATCATATACAAAAATGTAGTCATTACTATATTATTCAGAGAAATATAAAAATTTCTTGTAACTATCAGGATCTTATTTTGTGATTTTGGCATCAATAATAATATCTACATCCTGAAAATATGTTGCCAAATTGAAGCTGTAGCTTGGTATGACAGTGTTTGCATAACGATTTTTCAGAGATCAATTTACTAGAATGGAAGGTCTCGACCAAATATGGAAGTTAATATTGCTGGTGGTATATGATGTCATCAATGTTCGAAATCTCGAGTGGAGGTGGCTTGAGATCCATTCTTTTCCTGGCATATTTATGTGCAAGCCACTGTCTGCGGTGGTCTAAATCTGTCAAACCTACTTCTACCTTGTGGTTTACAAACCTAGTGGTCTACACTAAGAGAATTGAAAATGCTTCCTGACAAATCTCGAATTTTACCTGAACAACTAAAGAATTCAAATGAGATCAATGCATTTTTCATTGATCCTTTACAGATCGATGAACCACTTGACAAAATTTTTATTTTTTCATTAAACTAATCGGAAATTGAATACATAATAATGATTATAGTAGGTCTTCATTCCCAAAATGGTGCAATACATACAATGTGTCTCACTTTTCATGGAACACCTCCGTAACATCCGTAATTATCAAAGTAGAATTATCAAAGTAGAAAAAAAAACTTATCGGCTGAATGGTTTCGACATAAGTGATATACACTGCAAGCCAGTCACGATGGATGAAACCACCTTCACGATAAATCATTCTAGGGAGCAAACTAGACTGAAATATCCTTCGGATTCGTTATCAGAACCCTCAAATTACTACAGGTACATCTTTTCAGCGATGAAATATCCAAATTCGTCTTACTTTTCATGGAGGCATCCCCGTAACTTTCTTTATTATCGAGGACTGATGGGAATATTGAAAATTCACTAATCGGTTCAATAGCGTTGACCTAAGTGCTATACATCGACCGCCATTGGCAATGAAAATGCCGACAACAAACTTTGAAATATAATTCTACACCAATCAGAACCAATCAGAAATCTCAATTTTTTAATTAAATCTTCATTGACGTTCCGTACCATAACATGAATTCGTTCATCATAGTAAGATGATTTCAATTCTCAAGAGTCATTTGGGATAACAATCCCCTATTTTTCAATGTTCATTCATGTTTCGAAATTATTTTGAAAAGTTTAACAAAGAACAGAATATTGTTCATATTTGTGCGTTTCACTTGTCATATATTTTTTCTATAATCACCAAGTTTTGAAACGGAAATAACCGATTTATTACAATTTTATAATGTAAAGAGAATATAATGGGGAATGTTCCTCCAGATGAAACTTTCAAGATGGCGACTGGGCGCCATCTGGGGACAACTACATAATATAAGGTAATAAGTTCGAGGTCAGTCCAGAAGATGCTCGAAATGGTTGCCTTGAACTTCTTGAAATATGAACATCCTATCCGATATTTCACGCTGAACATTTTTGAACACAGTAACGTCATTATCTCTACAAATGTATCCAATATTGAAGCGGTTTCAGTTTCGTACACCTTTTGCTTCAAATGTCCCCATAAAAAAAGTCTAAAGATGTCAAGTCTGACGAGCGGGCTGGTCACTCTGTAGGACCTCGACGGTCAATCCAACGACCGTAAAAAGTAGTATCCAAATAGTTTCTTACTTGTCTGGAGTAATGGGGTAGTGCAGTAGTTTCCAGCATATTCAAATACAGTTCCCCTGTTTCAATGGGTGTTTCGCGAAATTTCTCAGTAACAAAGCAGATATCTTGCGTCGTTTCATAACCATAGATGAAACATGGGTCCATCACTTTACAAACGAGACAAAATAATAATCAAAACAGTGGGCTCGAAAGGGAGAACCGACTTCAAAGAAGGCAAAAACCGTTTCTTCTGCAGGCAATGTCACGGCATTGATTTTTTGGGATCCGCGGGGGATAATTTTCATTGACTATCTTGAAAAAGGTAGAACTATCAACAGCGAGTATTATGTGAACTTATTGCAACGTTCCAGTGAAGAAATCAAGCAAAAATGGCTGCAGTTGGCTAAGAAAAAAGTGTTGTTTCATTAAGACAATGCAGCATCCAACTTATTCGCCACATTTAGCCTTCCCGAATTATTTTTTTTCCCCAAAAAATGGCTCAGTGGTCAGAAATTTTTCAACGATGAAGAAGTGCTGTCGGCGTATAATGGCTATTTTGAAAAGCAAGGCAGTTCTTATTATAAAAATGGTATCGAACTTATTGAACGTCGCTGGAAAAAGTGTATGAAGCTGCAACGAAATTTTGTTGAAAAAATTAATTAATATTTTTGAGAATTTTTTATGTTTGGGTACTTCTGGGACTACCCTTGTAGAACCTCAAAAAACTTTCATAAAATTATAAATCACTTTGTATAT
The DNA here is from genome assembly GCF_000500325.1 of Leptinotarsa decemlineata. Lineage (NCBI taxonomy): Eukaryota > Metazoa > Arthropoda > Insecta > Coleoptera > Chrysomelidae > Leptinotarsa > Leptinotarsa decemlineata. Next base: position 43,644 of record NW_019289885.1, read on the forward strand.
AGTGTAAAGACAAGACTTCAAAAGAAAATAAATATATCCATTTCTCAAAGTTAAATGAACCTTTTTTCCGAAATATATATCTTCATGAAGCTATTAATTCCAACATTTTGAAAGTGTTTTCCTGTTTCATTCAGCATTGGAGGGATCGGAAGTGGCAGGAAATGGAAGGGCAGGCACATAAAATACTTTTGGGAGTATTGGCTGTTTTCAATTATGCCGTAAAAGTATAATAAAAGGGGAACTGTTTTTCTTCGACGTAATAGAGGGTATTTCAAATACTCAAGTTTGGGAAACCGAACGGAAAGTTTCTGCTCTGTGAGACGGAATTTTTCTTTCTGACAAATATTCCGGAAATACTTTTGAATTTTCACTGTGTGTTTTTATACTCTTCTAGGGAACGTCAGTGGTATTATGTTTAAAACATCCAGTACCTATGAATTTTGGTATTGGGTTATTTTCACACAAGGTAGCTCACGAAGATTTGAACAGCCTCAAATTGGGAAACACTCGAGATAAGAAGTCTGGAACTGACAATTAATGAAGATCGCATGTGCTNAAATCCATTGGATTTATGTGATGATTGTCAGACCAATGAACACTTATGGTGCAATGGCTTGGTGGCCGAAGGCTTCACAGAAAACGGCCCAAGCGAAGCTCTATGGCTTACAGAGACAGGTTTGTATGGCTATCAGTGGTGCCATAAGTACCACACCATCGGCGGCCATGGCGGCCATCCTTTTATATCTACCTCCTCTCCAAATTTTTCTGGAAAGAGAGGCTAGATGGACTGCATACAGACTTGTGCACTTTGCTAATTGCACAAATCAATTCAGTGCACACTGCAACAGACTGTTGGTTGACATTGGAAGTCACAGCATTTTGGAAATGACCTCTGACTTTATGCCTCCAACTGTCAACTACGAACTGCCTTATGAAGTACTATTCCCGAGTAGAGAGGACTGGATCCTTCGGGAGAAGGAAATATTAAAAGCATATAGATAGTTGTTCACAGATGATTCAAAAACACCTTCTGGTTCTGGTGCAGGTGTTTTCAGTCGTCGACGCAGGACATCTACCTGCCTAGGAATCTATGCGACTGTATTTCAAGCGGAAATTTACGCTATTGATTTGTGTGCGGAGAGATTGGATAAATCCAACCTCATTCACAAGTCAATAAAAATATTTTCGGACAGTCAAGTGACGTTGGAAGCTCTTGGCTCCTACCGAGCAACGTCTAAATTCTATCTATTACTCCAAGGCGTTTATTCACCCTTTGAAGCTCGATTCCAAACAGTTGTTGGACTACAGTAGGGATGAACTACGATGTCTAACAGTCCTTCTTACAGGACACTGTCATTTGAATTATAATATGCAGAGACTTGGACTGTCAGAAGACAGTGTGTGTCGCCTCTATGTGGAGAATGATGAAACAGTAGAGCATATAATTTGAGGCCAGCTCCGCTGGGGACCGAATCAGGTTCTTTGAGTTCGGCATATCCGTACTCTCACCATCTGACTTGAAATACCACTCACCATACAAACTGATTGGCTTCGTTAAGAAGCTGGGTTGATTTGGCCGATTGTGAATAGTTGTGAGCCACAATAAACCCTTGTGGGTTGCAGTGTGGGGTCGAAGAGATCCCCTCACTTACGACCTACCTACCTACCCACCTAGGTGGTTGAGGCATATTTCACGAATGGAAAAATATTACTACCAGAGTACTACAAACAGGAGAAGCAACACTTAGATGTTGTCTAGGGTAATACAGAAGAAATGGAAACTTGAAATAAAAGTCCCGGAAAATGGCGAAACTATAACGAAGGAGCGTATCTGTAAGACCTCTCTGGAACTGTTCTTTTTAAGACTCTTCAAAGCAACGTATTTCATTCGACAGTTTTCGCTAACGAACATGCCTCGCATGTCCATTGTTATCAAGTTGGCTTTATTATTTTCCATCCGCTGTGACATTCACTCAAGATTGTTTCATTCAACGGACTACACTTGGGATTCAGTTCGTATTTCGTGTAAGATACGAGATCTCTGTATCGATTCGTAGCTGTGGCATCATTGACGAAATTAAGTTGCAGTGTGTTTCTGTTTTAAGTTATCTGAATTTATTTCTGAGGTGCAATGCATCAACTATACTATAGTTCATGGAACCATACACTATAGTTCAGATAGAATATAAATTATGTATGAAGCATTAAATGTTCTGGAATCTGGTATCTGTAAAGTAGGGAGCATGAGTGTAGACCCACAGCACTTAGGCCACATGTGACCCATTGTACATCCTCCCGAGGAGTTGTCCTCTTAGGTCATCGTTCATCCTGTCCTCTCTAGGTCACTAGGAGGCATCTCTTTTATATTGGCAGGTGTAGGCTAAGACTCGCCGAACACACACTCTCTCATTGACGATAACTCCGGGCACTCGCACAAGACATGCACAGTCTCATCTACCTGTTCACACATCCTGCATAGAGGTATGTCCACTAGCCTCATATTGTGGAAGTGTTTCCTTAGTTGACAGTGGCCAGTCAGAAATCCTACTGTTAATCGTAGATTTTTCCTGGTCATCGCCAGATATTTCTTCGACGCCAGCTTCCCAGGGTCGCACAGGGTGATCCTTGCAAGATGGCATCCTTTGATTCCATCCCATCTCTTTAGGGATTGAGCATGGGTGTAACATTTGGCTAGTTCCGCAATTGTCGAAGTCATCAGACCGTAGGTGCCACTGGACCTAAGATTCTCAGTCCAGCCGCTTTCTTGGCTAAAGAGTCGGTAATACGATTACCTTCACTCCTGTCGTGCCCTTTAACCCACCTCAGGATAATGTTATTATCAACCGAGGCTTTGGCTAAATCTTGGTGGCACTCTGGTAGTAGCTCTGAGGTAACACGTTGTGTTTCCTCTGGACTACCCCACCGATCAGTATATACCACAGTGAACTGAATATTCATTGAGATATGAAGCTTCAGAAACACACGACATTTGAACGGACAAAACTTATCATTCTTAACCAATCACCACAGTAACATATATTTTTTTGTTAGAAGTGACCATATAAATAAATTTGTTACTCATCGAAGATAAAGGTGAAATATAATCGTTCAGACCAAGATTATAATTATAAGAATTTATAAGGTAACAATGTGCTGAAAAATGGATCTTCTACGAGAAGAGGAGACGTTCAGGACAATGGTTGAACACCTAGACACTTCCCAAACCTACCAAAAAAGACCATGACTACTGCATGGTGATCAACGGCTGATGTGATTCACATAACTTTTGCAACCGGGCCAAACTATCATAGCAGAGTCCCATTGTGAAAAAGACTTAACAGATTGTCTCTGGTCTGGATTCCTGGCCATACTGGCCTGAAAGGCTATGAGGCTGCTGACTCCTTTGCAAAGGAGGGTGCTGCAAGCACCTTCATCGGACCAGAACCTGTCATTGGCATCGCTTCAGGCTTTGCCAAACAAATATTGAACACCTGGAAGGCTAGAAGATTCATGGACTTCTGGCATACTCTTCCAGGATCGGCTCACTCCAAGGCGGTCATTCACCCTTTGAAGCTTGATACCAAACGGTTGTTCGACTACAGCAGAAATGAACCATGATGTTTCAAAGGCCTTCTTACAGGTCACTGTCATTCTAATCATCATATGCAGAGATTCAGACTGTCGATAGACAGTGTGTGTCGCCTTTGTTTGGAAAACAGAGCACATACTTTGTGCCTGCCCCGCTGGGAATCGAATCAGGTTTTTGGAGTTCGGCTGAGCCGAAGAGGCGGTGCCTAATCCACCATAATTTCCAGACCTCTCGTCAGCCATTTTATCAATCACTTCGATGACTTTCTCACCGATAGAACTTTCGCCAATCTGGTCCGGGCAGAAACAGCCTCCGTCAACTTCATCAAATTTCGAACACCCAATTTCTATGCTGACAGAATTAATCGACTTGTGTTACGTTGGCCAAAATGCAATGAGTTGCATGGCACTTATTTCAATTGAATTGAATTAGTATTCACTAATATATTACTGTTTGAAGTACATTCACAAAAACGGACGAAACTTCTAAAACAACCCAATAATTCCTTTGCAATATATGTTTACTCGCTACAAAGAATATCTTCTCTCCCTTATGGAGATCTGACTGGTTTTCTTGGGAGAGTTCACTTATATTCATAGGAAATGTGTGTGCATAAGTGAGAAAATGTAAATTTGAGGACCAACGCTGAGGGATTTTGATAACGGATCCTTCGTGTCAGAGTCTAATCGAATGTGACTGTGTGTGTGTTCTTCATTTGAGAATGTTAACAAAACAGGTCTGTCCTCATATCAGTTGGCATGAAAANCAAAAATGAATGCAAATATTGATTATTCAAACGAAGTTCTTATGAAATTATTTATTATACACGGACAGTGTGATCAAATCATTGTCAGAACGTGTAAAAAATTCAACCCAATGTATCCTGAATTAACACCAATGAACGAGAGGAAGTTTGTAAGGTTACAAAATAATTTCCGTAACTATGGCTCAACAAAATATCACATTGTCACAATAAATGCTGAAAATGTTGTCCATTACATTCAAAACACTTTAAAATGTTTTTTGTACGCGATTTGTGGTTGCTTTTTCAATTTACTGGGGATCCAGATCTTCAATACTCCGCATTATTCGCCGTCGCAATTCTTCTTTGGTAGGCACTGGAGTACTGTATACCCTTTCTTTTAAAACATCCCATAAGAAAAAGTCAAGTGGCGTGAGATCGGGTGATCTCGATGGTCAATCTCACGGCCCTAAACGCCTAAACCAACGATCATCGAAAAGTTCGTCAAGTTTCCTGGAAAATTCCTGGGTGGAATGAGCTGGGGCTCCATCCAGTTGGAACCACGAATTCCTAAATTCCTCTAAAGGCAAATTTTTAAGAAAATCTGTTACAGTCATCCTTAATATTTGGAGATATCTCTCTCTGCATTCAGTGTGTCTTCAAAAATAAAAAAGCTAATTTTATTGTTCTTCAGAATTCAGAAAACATTCAGGTCAAATTTTTCTTGAAACCCCATTTCTTTTGTAACATGAGGATTATGATTAGCCCAAAAATGTTTATTCCTTCTATTGAAAATACCATCCCTCGTAAATTTTGATTCGTCGCTCCAAATTATTTTTGACAAAAATTCCCGATCTTCCTGTGTATGAATCAAAAGGGATTCACAAAAATGCATTCTACGTTCGAAGTCTTCTGAAAACTTGACGATTTAGGTATAGGGACATGATATATCATCTTGAAGCATTTTTCACCAGCATTAGACGAAGAAAGAGATTGTTTCAAGTATCTTTCTGAAAAGTTTCCTGGTCTATCCGATGCTGAACTGAAAGAAGGAGCCTTCGTTGGGCCTAACATAAGAAAACTTTTAAAAGATGAAAGCTTTGTCACTGAAATGGAAATGAAAGAAAAACAATGCCTGGAATTCATTTTAACTTGTTATAACAGGGTTTATTGGAAAAAAAGACCCAGACTACAAAACTTTGGTTGCTGAATTGATACAAAACTACAAAATGTTGGGCTGCAACGTGAGTGTCAAAGTCCATTTCCTTCACTCACATCTGGAATACTTTCACGAAAATCTAGGGGCTGTAAGTGAGGAACAAGGAGAACGGTTCCATCAAGACATAAAAGAAATGGAACGCAGATACCAAGGTCGGTGGAATGTTAACATGATGGCAGACTACTGTTGGATGTAAAAAAGGGAAAATTCACAACAATACAGTCGAAAAANGTTACTTTCACTCCAATTCAAAATCACCTCTAGATACTCATTAAGATACGCAATCTCCTGCTGCCGGTGAAGATGTGCCTCCGCAGCCGATGTCGTAGAACAACGTAATATTCGAGTGGTAGACGACTTTAAACCGTAAAACTGAACTATGCAACAATAGTTAAATCTAAGAAGTTGCCCTCAACGGGTCACGTGGATATCTTTCTTCAATATGTAGAAAGTCATCCAAACAAGAGCTCTTTCTGATTGAATACAAACGTTAACATTTTTTTTGCTAATTTTCACCTGTAGAAAAGACGCTGCATGAAAGTACGTGTTTTATAGCATCAATTATTGATAACGCATATGTTTCTTACGTATGCTACAATACATGAAAAATAAACTAATGTTCATACCACAAAACCTAGAAAATTGTATTGTAAAAGTAGATTGATTTTTCGGGTCCCCAAAACTGGAACTTCATTACCTCTGAATTAGAAAGTGTTACTCAGATTAGACAGCTAATCGGTATGATTCACTATAGCATTGACTTCATAGATCAATACGCATCATTCTCTTGGATATTTTCTCCAAATTTTTATGTTCATCCTTAATAGTTTCACTTTCTGGTATATTATAATCATAGTAATAACTATCTGAGGTCTCAACCTTTTATGGGATCAGTAAATCTATTTACTACTCCTCCTTGATTCCCCCACGGGACAGTATCTGAACCACGAATCCAATCACAATCAATTGACTAAAAGAGGAATCATCAAGACTCTAGTAGACCGTGCGTTCGGGTTCTGTAATGAGAAAAAAGGTCTCGAGAAGGAACTAGCCATCATCAAAAATGATCTTTTTTGGAATGGCTACTCCAAAGCGATGGTGGAACAGAGTTTGACTAAAAGACAATAGGAGCTTCACAAGGAAGAGAAGCAGTGCACAAGAACCACACACAGCTAGGGGAAACCAGCAAATCAGGAATAGCAGAGTATGTTTGGACTCATCAACAAAACATCAAGTGGTCCCAAGCTGAGATCATCTCCAGGGAGGAACACTGGTTCAGGAGGAAATTCAAAGAAGCCGCATATATGTTGCCCAACAACGCATTTGGCTTGTGCTAGCGTAGAGATACGTAACATGTGGAAACCCATAATCAAGCGAAAAACGACCATATGCCGCTAAACCGGCGATAAGGAAGAGGAGATAGGTAAAACAGTCGAATGACATAAATAGTCTTTTGGAGGAATAGTCCAGTCATCACCCAGAAACGATGGTGGATACTAACAATCAAAACGTCGGGAAGTAACTTGGCTTCTTGGCTTGAAATCTTTTAATCTTTATTTCTTTCCAATTGTTCAATTTTTTGCTTGTTTCTCATTTTATTGTAATTTCATTTCATGGTTTTTCATTTCATTTTACAATTCAATTGTTTCTTTCAGGAATTTCGAATCATTTTATCATATTAGACAATGGAAGTACAAATATAATGAAATTCACCATGAAACAGTGTCAACCATCTCCAAACAAACGTCTTCCTTGATTGTTTTCACAGGGTGTGACTCAGAGAGGTACAAAAATGATCACTATTTGGTTTGAGTTGAATACGCCGAGAAAGTGCATATGCAGATTGTGAGAGGAAATATTGCAAACATGAGCCTCATCCACATGCGGAGTTCAACACGTAGATTCATCACCTGAATTGAAAATATCAATCACGAACCGCAAGTCCTCTCAAGACAAAGTCCTATCACAACACGAACTAGCACCTTATCCATTAAAATCCTGTCCTAACACATCCCGAGCTTGAGATTCCACATGTTCAATTTCAGGAACCAGGATATTCACTATCCCACAAACTGCACAACACAACACGTCTGCGTCAAAACAATCTGGACTGTGAATATAATATTAATTAGATCTGTAGAATTCACGGCTCGAAGGATTCCATAAGGAGGACGTGGAATTGCTCTAATTTCGAATGGAACGGCCTCCCGAGATTCCCTGACGGTGATTTGATTTCTACTTATACTATAAAGGATGGAGGTTGGTGTGTGCAGGAAGATCCGGCAGGATTTTGGAACAGAATGTCCTTGAGGTTTGGGAAATTGTGTGCATAAATCGGAAGGTGACTAATCCGACACGGTGACGATTGTATTTGTAAAATATCGGTCATATGATGGTGTTCGTGAGATAGGCCAAAGTAGTTCTGAACCATTAACTCTCGTAGTCAGATGATCACTACACAAATGATTATTAAATAATGCATATGGTCATATTAATGAAGTTCATAATCAGATATATAGGGTCTTCCATTAAGCGCTTCCTTTATTCGAATTCAAATAAAACAAAGTGTGTTTAGGAAATATAATCTGAATCTTTTTTTCGTTTCAAATACCTAATAACTAATACACATTCAGTGCTCGAGTAATAGATCTGGTATTGGAAAATTAAATTCAACTGAAAGAGTTAAATGGGGTACTTCATCCAGCGCTTTCTATCTTTAAATTTAAAGAAAACAAAGTGTTTGTTGGATAGCTTTGAAATGTTTTGTCCGTATGGGAGACCTATTGATGCCATCATGTGTGAAATATAACATCGTTCAAATGTCTTCCACTGCGTCTCAGCGTCCGAATTTCCATGACTCTGGCGCATAAACCAGGTTGAATTCGATGAGTTATGAGTTATGTTGACTTTGAGGACCTCTGTGGTTGGTGGCTCATTCGCATATACCCACGACTTGAAAAAACTCCACAAGAAAAAGTCTAACGGGAAAATTAATGTATGTGATTACCTTATCTTAAATTCATATTCAATTTTTGTAAATACTTTTAATAACCTCAGAGTTGGGCTTGACAATTCCCATGCATGTAACTATCGACAGGAAATAAATATTCATTATTATTATCCAATTTGGCATGAGCGTAGCACCATCCTGTTGAAACTACATGTCGTTAGTCAGTCCAAAGGAAGTTGTAATCATCTATGACCTGGCCACTGATTACCTGGCCAACGTCGTTCTCAAAGCAATATGTAACTAGTCTCAAGGCCCAGTTGAAAAGCGGAAGGAAAAAAAATGTTACAAGGTTTTTCTCGTGGACCAACGCTCAAATACCTACATGCTCGCGGCTACACTCGAAGTGGAGATGGTCGTGGGTATACTACAGGTGAGCGTTTGGGTGATTAAGACAACAAGTCACCTTACCTATACAAAAATGTGGGCGCCACCTAGTTTCCTTTCACAGCAGGTCCTATCTTAGCTTCTTTCTAAAGAACTAGGAAATCAGAAAAGGAAAAGCCAATTCCCAAAAATATAACCCTATATATTTGAATAAAATTTCAAGGGACAAACCAGTACAGTTAAGGACAAAAAAATTTTTATATTGTTCATGTTATGCATCATCGCAACGTTCACACGAATAAGTCACTTGTATCTTCAGTTGAATTTCAACGGATAAAATAGTCTATATAGGGCAACTAAAAATGAATTTAGAGGTTGTTTATTCCTCTCGGTACCTAATGCATCAATATATGGAACTGAACGTTTGAACTCTTTATATACAATAGAAAAAATACTGCAGGGGAAATTATACCATACGGAAAGTAATACCTTGATGAAGACACCAGATTATGAGCGAACGACGGCGAATGGATCCATTAGCAGTGGTTACCTTATGCAAAATTGTATGCTTTCAGTAGTTCTTTGCTTTCCGCAGATATTATTTCGAAGGTTCAAAACATATGGGAAATGTCAAAACACTCGAAACGTGGAAGCCTTACGATCCGAAAGAATATTATAAATTGTAACATTTCGAAGTATGTTTTTCTCTGCATTTGCGCAACCAAAACAACTCCTTCTTGAATCAGATCGTCACGTGTGATGTGCTGAAAAATGGATCTTCTACGAGAAGAGGAGACGTTCAGGACAATGGTTGAACACCGATGGGCCACCTAGACACTTCCCAAAGGCGATAACCTACCAAAAAAGGCCATGACTACTGCATGGTGATCAACGACTGATGTGATTCACATAACTTTTGCAACCGGGCCAAACTATCATAGCAGAGTCCTATTGTGAAAAAGACTTAACAGATTGTCTCTGGTCTGGATTCCTGGCCATACTGGCCTGGAAGGCTATGAGGCTGCTGACTCCTTTGCAAAGGAGGGTGCTGCAAGCACCTTCATCGGACCAGAACCTGTCATTGGCATCGCTCTAGGCCTTGCCAAACAGAAATTGAACACCTGGATGACTAGAAGATCCATGGACTTCTGGCATACTCTTCCAGGATCGGCTCACTCCAAGGCGGTTATTCACCCTTTGAAGCTTGATACCAAAAGTTTGTTCGAATACAGCAGAAATGAACTACGATGTTTCAAAGGCCTCCTTACAGGTCACTGTCATTTTAATCATCATATGCAGAGATTCAGACTGTCGAGAGACAGTGTGTGTCGCCTCTGTTTGGGAAACAGAGCACATACTTTGTGCCTGCCCCGCTGGGAATCGAATCAGGTTTTTGGAGTTCGGCTAAGCCGAAGGGGCGGTGCCTAATCCACCATAATTTCCAGTCCTCCCGTCAGCCATTTTATCGAGCACTTCGATGACTTTCTCACCGATAGAACTTTCGCCAATCAGGTCCGGGCAGAAACAGCCTCCGTCAACTTCATCAAATTTCGAACACCCAATTTCTATGCTGACAGAATTAATCGACTTGTGTTACGTTGGGCAAAATGCAATGAGTTACATGGCACTTATTTCAATTAAATTGAATTAGTATTCACTAATATATTACTGTTTGAAGTACATTCACAAAAACGGACGAAACTTCTAAAACAACCCAATAATTCCTTTGCAATATATGTTTACTCGCTACAAAGAATATCTTCTCTCCCTTATGGAGATCTGACTGGTTTTCTTGGGAGAGTTCACTTATATTCATAGGAAATGTGTGTGCATAAGTGAGAAAATGTAAATTTGAGGACCAACGCTGAGGGATTTTGATAACGGATCCTTCGTGTCAGAGTCTAATCGAATGTGACTGTGTGTGTGTTCTTCATTTGAGAATGTTAACAAAACAGGTCTGTCCTCATATCAGTTGGCATGAAAAAATCAACCATAATTGTTTCGATTTTGTGAATTTCACTGCTGAAGCGCAAGGGATTTTGTAATTAGAACTTACGAATAATGGGGTGAACTAACATTCGTGTGTTTTGAGATGACAATATTTGAAAAAATGAAAAAACAAACGCATCGTGTTGACCCTCAAAAGGGAATTACAAACTCATTGGAGCTATATGAATTTCAGATATTTTACATAGAACTGAATGTGACCTGTAGGCTAACTAAACCATTTCGGAAAAATTAAATCATAAACACTAACAGAGAAACACTGATCAATTTCACATAATGAAAAAGTGACACATTATTTGACTTTAACTCTCAATAATATCAGTTCCCAAATCAGTCAGTTTTTGTTTTTGTTAATGAAAATTCGAGAGATGACATTATATGATGGAATTGGCCGATACTTGATGAAAATCCATAACTAACGTATTCAAAAAACACTTGATTGTCAGATTTTCACTAACTGTTAAGTCATGCCCGAAGAAGCCATTGTATGGCGAAACACGTGTTACCTTTTTGTAAAATTTTTTAGTGAAAATCTCACAATAAAGTGTTTTTTGAATACGTTAGTTGAAATTATATTTTCTAGAGTTATCTCACTGAGCTGATTCCAAGGTCTATAACAAGATGATAATGATTAGTACGGAATGGAAAACAATTACAAACCTATAACAAATAATGAACTAAATACGAAAATGATCAGGTCACTAGACATTTTATACGAGGTTATTTTAAGTCAGAACTGGAAATATCTGAAATCTGAAACAGCGGAAGAGGCAAAACAAATACAAAATAATATTCCCTATGTTACAAAATGTCAAAAATGATTTTATTGCCCTCAATAGAGAAAACTTCGAGCATTACTTCAAAATAATGAAGTTTTCTTCATGTATACGTGGACTGCTCAAAAAATAAAGCGAATGTTCAAATTTCGCGGGGAACCTACATTGGATTAGCAATTTTTGAATGTTTTTGTGTTAGTATACTCGCCTCTAATATATGTTTACAGTTTCAGATATTTGAGGCGAGTATACTAACATAAAAACATTCAAAAATTGCTAATCCATTGTAGTGTAGTAGCAGTGACCTATCCACCTTCCTGGGAAGGACAGGATAGACGATGACCCAGGAGGACAACTCCTCGGGAGGATGTACAATGGATCACATGTGGCCTAAGTGCTGTAAGTGTACACTCACCCTCCCTCCCAGATACAGATACAGATTTAGCACGTTCAGTTTGTTGGTGAGAAGTCATAAATTTAGGAGAGTTTTGCTTCTTGGACGATTTTCTGGTATCGACAAAAATGGATCAAAGAACTTACATCAAATGTTTGGTATTGTGGGAAACAATTCATTGTTTTTGTATCACGATGATGCTCCTGCTCACTCGTCAATGCTTGTTCGTGATGTCTTGGCCAAAAACAATCCCAGATTTGTCCTCTTCGATTTTTTTTCATTTCCAAGATTGAAGAGAACGATTTGGAACGATTGACGAGATAAGAAACCGAATGCTAAAAGAGCTCAAGGATACACCAAAAAGTGCATTAGAAGTGTTTCAAAGATTGGAGGGAACGCTGGGGCAAGTCTATTATATCTGAGGGGACTACTTTGAAAGGGACAAAATAGAAATGATAGATAAACAAAAATTTTTTGAGAAAAATGAAAATTCCCATTTTTCATTTAAATAGACAGCATATTATTCATTCACTGCTTTGTGAAAATTACTGGGAAGTATAAACTCCTTATCAAATTTTCAAACACCATTTGTACTATTGCCCAACAAACACCAATTAAGTGCAACTTGTAATGCACTTTCAAAACCAATTCAACACATTAACTTCGGGAATTAGAATTCAACAAAAAATGTGATCATGTCATTACTCGAAAGTCACACTGTAGATCAATTATGAAATGATAAAGAGTTCATGTGTTACTCTGTGAAAGTACTCGTTTTGAAATAAAGGCGATTGTTTTGAATTAACCAGATATAACCGTACACTGAAGCACCTGCTTCATCTTAACATGCCACCTGATGTATCTAGATCTAGGAATGCGGCACCTTTTTTGGTTGTCTCTGAAGTCAACTATAAATAGTCTTAGATTCATCATGTATACAAAAGCAGATTCCCGGGGTTGAGTGCCCTGTGATAGAATCTTTCCCACGCGGTTACTGTGTGCAGAAGCTAGAATCTCGTCCATCCACCCCCACTCATTACTGAGTGGACCTCAACCTGCTGATGGGACTTCAGCAAGATTGACATCAGGACTCCTGCGGTCGAAAGTCAGCCATCAGGTGCTTTCACTTTTGTGATCTATTGATTTAATTTGTGGTGATTTTACTGAATGTAATGTATGCATGGCGGTCCTCTTAACCTCAACGTAGACAAGTGTCTTTCGGTGGCAAACTATGTTAGTGTGTGTGAATATGAAAGAAAATGTATTTTAGAAGTCTGTAAATGAATTTTTATATTTAATGGAGTCGTCTGACAGCGACTCTCGGAGGTGATCGTTGGTTCTGCTTCGTGGGCATGATGTTCGTGTTCTTTCGACGGTTTTCGGCGTGCTTTCTCACGTATACGTCTACGTAGTGGATGTTGAGGTCCAGGCCCCAGTAGATGGATGCGTTGAAAAATCAGAATCAAAATTAAAAATCTTCACGTATAAGTGTATATATATACAATGTAACTATATAACAACTGATAACACTGCTAGGGCGTCTCTCATAATGGAAGTGAGAAATTGTCAGTCAGCTGTGGTTTATCCTGGCATCTCCTACCTGAAGCTTCAAGCAGCTTGTCCTGAGGTTGATAGTGAAGGCCTATCAGAGATCACATTAGCTGACGATCCGATTTGTGACATAGACTCCCTGAAAAAGCACATTCTAAACAACCGGGCTGTGCAATCTTATAGTTTGTAATTTTCAATGTTTTGGAGAAACTTTGGAGGAACTTGACAAGAGCAGTCCATTGTTACAGAGGTCTAGTTGTATCCACCAGCAGCCGAATGAGATCGTTGATCGACCTCAACCTCTCAGCTTTGTGAGAGCCTGAAAGATCTCTCCCCTGTATCGCCATTTCAAAGAGGCCCCGATGACCCGACTTGTTCTCAAAGGGGTGTTAATGGTGTAGGTGGTGATCCTTCCTATAGCATGAAGGTGTTGTCGCTTTTGTTCTCGTCCCATCTGCTAGGTTGTGCTTTAAAGAATATTGAATAATAATAATAGCTTTATTGTCCAACAGTTACCTATTTACAGGACAATATAAAATTTCATTCACGATACTTAACCATAAACGAAAAATAAAATGAACAAAAAAGAAAAACTAATTCTAATTACCTACTTCAAGTCCATGTTAGCAATTCTAATAATATTTGGAAGGTTAGTGAAGAATAAATCACCATGGGCACAAATGCTATTGAAATTTGTGCACATAACATATATTGGGGAATTGAGCATAATGTTAGTTCTTGCTCTGAGAGGTCTAAAAATGGATTGAGATCATGAAGCTGGCCGTGGTACATTGAAGTTGATTTGTTCAAGAATTTTAGGACAGTCAACTCTCTCATTCACTAACTTGAATAAAAATATGAGCGACGCACATTTTCTGCGATGCTCTAAACTGAAAAGTTCCAAACGTTCATATATGACATCATTACTGATACCTCTCTCAGGGTAACGAACCATCTATTCTGACAATTAGAAATTTACATAACTTTCTTTGAACTCTTTCAATGGCTATGTTATGAATCTCATAGAATGGACTCCAGACGATACTTGCATATTCTATCTTCGGACGTACTGAGGTGAAATACAACAGCTTCATTGCTTCAATATTATGAAAGTTTCTGCAATTTCTACCGATGAAACCATAAGCTCTGAAAGATTCTAAAACTTTTTGTGAAATATGTCTACCAAATGTTAATTTATGATCGAATATTGCCCCTAGGTCTTTGATCTCTTCATTTGTCAGCAGACCTGAATCCTGTATTACATACGGGAATGTATAAACCTCTTTTTTTCGACTATAACTCACTACTTTACATTTCTACATATTGAGTTTCAATTTATTCTTGCTACACCAAGCAACAAGAAATTCTAGTTGAAATTGAAGATTTACACAATCACCTACTTTCTTAATTATAGAAAATAATTTGAAGTCATCCGCGAAGCATAACCGCTCACAAGCTGAACTTTCACATAAGTCTTTAATAAACAATAAAAACAAAAGAGGCCTAGGTTGGAGACCTGAGACACACCAGAAGAAGCTATATATGTTCTAGATTTATTACCGTTATAGGAAACGAATTATATTCTACATGTCAGATAGGATTGCATCAGCTGACAGGCAGTATTTGAAAAACCAAAACTCATTAGTTTATTGAGCAAGATACCATGATCAATTTCATCAAATACTTTAGAGAAATCCGTGTATATAACACCAACTTGGCCATTGTTATCTAATGCCTCGGGAATAAATTGAGTAATAATGACGAGATTCGTAACAGTAGAACGGTTAGTAACAAATCCATGTTGATGTTGAGATAGTTGCTGTTGAACAAAAGCATATATGCGATTATATAAAATAATCTCAAAAATTTCAGAAAACATACATAAAATAGATATGTGTCTGTAATTCTCTATATATGATTTTTCACCACTTTTGTATACAGGACATACTTTAACTAATTTCCAAATATCTGGGAATATTCCAGATATCAGACATGAATAAAAATTCTCGTTTAAGGTTGTGCTAATGCTCCTGCACAATCCTTTAACAAAAATGATGGGATCATATCTGTGCCTGATGTCAGTTTGTCCTTTGGTTTTTTAGTTGCAGATATAACCTCATTTTTTTGAATGGGGTAAAAATTAATATGAACATTATCATTCACTGTACCAACTTTGTTCAAAAGTGAGCCAGATATTGAATACACCTCATTGAAAAGCTTCCTGAAGGCATCAACAATATCTTGAGGATTTTCGAGTTTGTTTCCTTAGTAGGTTACTGATCCTGGTATTCTTGTGCTGTTGTTCTCAGAGTGAACATATGACCAGAATCTGCTAGGATCTCTAGACAACATTGTTTGTATGTTTGCAAGATAGTTATGAGAAGAAACCAAAAAAATATTGATTTTGAAATAACTACTTTCCGTACAGATCGTTCTTTTTACAATTATCATAAAGGTAATTAAAGTCTGTGAAAAATTGATTGATCCTAGTAATTAAGTATTGAAAAATTTATCAACAATTCAGTTTTCGTGTTTCTCCAGACTGAAAACAATTTGGTTTATTCAAATTAAAATAATTCATTTCACCGAAAAGTTCTGTTTGGATTTGTTTTACTAGTAAATTAGAAAGTGAATAACCATGTGAAACTTCAGTAAAACTAACATTAACTGGGTTCAGAAACTTTGTAGATGGAAGCAAGGCAGTAGTATTTGTTTTTTAACTGGGGGTGTACGTCAAAACAACTGACGGGTGTGGTTTATTAATGAAGCTCAAGCTAGATATGTGAATTATAAAATAGTGCAGAACGTAATACACAACAGAACGTGTGAATTTCAGAAAGTGATATGTATAATGAATAAATTTGAATTAGAAAAGTGTCACAAGTCACAATCACAATCACAATGTCAAGAAATAGGTGAATTATTCAAAGTTCTTTCAGTCAGTTGGCATAGCTGTCAGCATTGCTTTCTACTACTCCACTATCCTTTCAGATTCTTCAAAAATAATGCTATACGGATTTATGGAAAACGAACACCAACTAAAGTTTAAATTCAAAGCTACACTTTCAAGTGGTTCATCATTATGCAAGGAAAATCAATGTATCACAACGTGATTTCAAACTTTGAAACATTGACCGTTTCTCAACGTTTTTGAATAGTAGAGTCTACCAAATACCTGTCGAAAAACAACAACAGCAGATCTGTAATACCAAACAAAGTTTGACATTACAGATCTGCTGAATGGGAGGATCTTCATGACCATTTCCAAAATTTCTCCTGACAAGATGTTGTTACAGCTCTTGTGTTTTTGAAGCACGGAAGTTATTTTATCTTTCATGTATGCATATACTCCTTTTTCAATGGAACGAACTTCTAACGGCAACAAATATTGAGAGCAAGATGTTGCCTCCAAAAATCTCGCCGACCGACAGTGGCGCAAAAATCCCTTCGTAAACAAATATCAAGAGGCGACCTTCTATCGTATGCCACCCATATTTGGAACAACGCAATCGAGAAATATAGAGAGTCAAGAGATGTTGCGCTTGATATTTCTGAGGCCTTTGACCGTGTAGGACATGCGGGTTTGCTGGCCAAACGCCGATGATATGACTTTTGTGTATGAGAAGTTTTTCTGCATGTGGCCGTCGATAGATATCTCTCGAATACTTTTACTAATAATGCTGGCGTTTCTCAAGGTTCCGTATTGTCTCCAACTCTCTTTTTATTGTACATCAACGATTTATCGGAAAAAAAAACAAGAAACTATTCATTGCTTTGCTGACAACAGCACACTTGTCTCGTCATTTATTGAACGACAGCAGAAAGATGCATATGAGGGGTTCAAAGCTGAAGTGAACCAAGTCCATTTATGGTGAATTTGAAGTTGAAGTTTTTTGTCAACGATTAATTCCCATATCATCTATTTTTCAAACCAATTCGTCATCAGCAATTTCCAATGGAAGATTTTGAAAGTAGTTGTGGTACACTGGAGGAATGGAAGCAGACTGATCATATCATTTTTTTTAGCTGAAGTAACAGGCCTCCGAGTAGTATAAAAGGATTTTTCTTGGACATTCTACAGAGTCTCCAGAAGTCTTTCTGGGACACTTGTTTTCTTGACATTTATTTCACGGAAATCCACTAAATCATTGAAAGTATCCTTGAATTTAATTGAAAATTCTTGTCCTCTTTCAAAACGAAGCCACTGAATTTTCAACCAGTTCACAGCGAAACCGTCAGTGCCTGTTTTTCTATTGAGTACGGCTTCTTCTAGTGCTTTAGTACTGAGGAAAGCATTCATCTTCATTTCAATAACTGCATAGCGTGGTTACTTCCTCTTAGAATTTCTGATGATATCGAACCAGTCTTGCGGGACAAAAATATTGTGAAGTTTCTTGCTGGATGATTCTACTCCAAATTCTGAATTATTTGGCAGAAATGAGTGACCAGATACCAAGAATTTTAAATCTATTGTTTCTGCAGCTATGCAAGGATCCTGCAGAAGTTTCAGCAAACTGAGAGACATCTTAATATAACGATTCTGCCCTGTGCAGGAATCTGAAAACAATGTAATTTTCTTGAAAGTACCAGCATGTTCTTTGAGGTGATTGAGAATACACGAAGCTACATCCTGAGATCCTCGCCCTCCTTGTGTCTCATCCTAAACATGCATGAAGCCTGTATCCAAGTTGAAAAAATGTATGCTAAAATTATAAATATACAAGTTGCGTTTGTAATATGCCACTGATGTAGAAAGCTTCGGAAAAGAAAGTGCCTTCTGTGAGTCGAATGTGCAGACATAAAATTCATCAGAAGCATTTTGCTGATCTTTTCTTGAAGTGTCTCTGGCCTTATCAGAACGAGCTAAATGCAATTTTTTTGTATTTCTAGTTCCTTCTTCGTCTTTCCATCAGTTTCACTACGAATCTTCAGGTGTAACTCATCGCACAAACGGCACGTGTCTTTGCTGGGAATTTTGAAGTGGAGATTGAATTTAGTGGAAAACACTTTGTAGTAGAATTTTTCTTTGACAGGTTGTTTATTGGCTTTAGAGCATTCTTGAACATAAAGGTCATACATCTTTCGAATATTCAATTCTGGATTAAGGTATTTCCTCTGCTGATTATCTATCCGGCTGTAAAGACTTTGGTGGGAAGGGAAAGATTTGATATGCATGATAACATCAGAATCATCTATTTTGTTTGGGGGAATATTTTTACCACGATTATCCATTACTGCAAAAACTTCTTCTTCAACTAGACGTATATACAGTCATTCCCAACTAATTTGGAGTGTATCCAAAAAATTTTTGCACACATTGATGTTGGCTTCTTTCAAACGCATAGTATATTCAAACGATGAGGATTTGTTTGTTCCAGAACCATCTCTTGGACGCTTTCTTCTTACTGTGGACATTTTCACTAAACCCCGCAGGAAAATGTTCTGTTTGCTGTAATCTACTGGTTTCCAAAATGATTCGAAAATGTTGACAAATCTCCAATATTGATTTTTGTCCTGCACTGCTTGCGGCATCCACAGTTATAGTCAGGACTGAAATATTCAGCTGGAACACATTATTTTGTTTTCGTTCCGTAAGTTTTGCCATTATTTCTCAGAATTTGTCTTTTATTCCTGTCTCAATTCGCTTCGTTGCGAGCTCTTTTCCGACCACGTTCTCCTACTTCGCGAACCACTGCATCTTCTGAAATAGACAATACTGATAAAAAAATCATCCAAAAAAACGTTAGTGATTATTACTTGCCATTTCGAACTTCTGCTGTACGTAGTCTTTGGTTGGGTAACGCTGAGGATTTATAGTATCAACTTCCTGGTTTCATTTCATCAAGTCATATGATATTAAAAGTCAATAACTTACCATCATCTTCATTGGTATTCACCATAACATTCATATTCTCACACAGAAAAAGGGTGAACAATGTAACTTGAACTTAGTTCACTGATGTTCTGAACGATATGCGACATAATTCTCAGGAGAAATACATCCGCTCCATCTATAGCTTAAAAAACTTGGTAAGGACTTGCTTCATTACTGCACTGAAAATAATGAACTTTGAAGAGTATCATGCAGGGTCTATCGAAAAACATCGCTATTATGGACTTGGTCCACTTCAGCTTTGAACCCCTCATATCCTAATGAGGATTGGGGTGAAAATAACCAGGTTCAATTCAATGCCACAAAAACCCAAGCATTGGTTTTCTCCAAAGTTATGAAAGTCCGCGAACCGGATATAGTAATGTCAGGACAGACAATTCCGAAAAGCTTTCTGCTTTGTTGGGGGTTAAAATGGATACTAATATGCCTTGGCATAATCATGTCGCTGATATTGCAAAACTGCTGCTCAAAAGCTTGGAACACTGTACTTGAGATGCACTGTTTGGAACCTTTGGTGTAGTAATGAGTATTACTGGAGTCTTTTTCCAACACCAATCCGTTATTTCAATACCTCGACACGTGTTTCGATCACTAAGTGATCATCTTCAAAAGGAAGATTAGGCTTTAACCTGTTTGTTTGAAGGTGATTGACAATGTTTCATTATGAATTTCACTAGTTCGGACTTCCATTGTCTACTATATAAAATGATTTCAAATCCCTGAAACAAATAAAAAAGAAGAATTAAAAATGAATAGCTGAACATAAGAATTATATTAACCAAAATAAACCTGAAATGAAATAATAGTGAAATAAAATACAAGTAAAAATAGAACAATTGAATAAATAAAAATGAAGAAAAGAAAAAAGAAAATAAAAATAAAAAGTGGAGAGATTCCAAGTCACGTTAGTTCACGACGTTTCGATTGTTAGTATCNCTTGTTTCAGGGATTTCAAATCATTTTATATAGTACACAATGGAAGTCCGAACTAGTGAAATTCAAGCTTTAACCTTCCTCTTAAGAGGATGTAATCAAATGTAATAGCTCTCCCTCCATTTTAGATGGCCGTTACTTCCCGTTCTAGCGTATTTGGCCGTTCTTCTCCTGTCAATAGTTGACAGGTTATCCGAACCACCCCGGCCTGATTACCGGCGTGAATAGGAGAAATATGAACTTCACATTTTGACTGGATTTTCCACATCTTGTTTGACTTCACATAATGAATAATCACAACACATACAGAAGCCCTGCGATAGTAAATGGCATCCACGTACCTCAATGTAACAGTTGATATAGATTAGAATTATTTCCTTAGAAATCTAAGAATCAAGTCATTGTAACTTGCGATGTATTTATGAGAGCACACTTATTAGACGACTAGGTACGTTAATAACTCACTCATGTTCAAGTGTGCATACTTTTGTTTTATCAATCAGATCATTTTTGTTATTAGAGCTTTGTGGTGTGTTTGGGTGAATACATAAATAAAAATAAATAAAATCCGAGAATTATGAATCTATCTTGACTACTCGATGTACCAACATCACAACCAAAAATTCCTTTCACGAAATAACAGAATAAAAGTAATTGATATATCCTCAAGGGCTCTCACCAGCAACATTCTCCAGTTGGCTTTCTCCCGACGATTAATTGGGGAGCAGTCCCATCAGGTCCACAATACGTCGTCATTGTAATTAGGCAGCAGGTAATCACAAATTTTATTGTTCCTGCTAATTGTTCGGCCGGTTCATCTCCCAGAGCATAATCTTGTCAACTAGCCGGGCATTATATTGCCTATTACAAGGGGATCTCTACTTGACGTAATTCAATATCATTATAACCCGTAGTTATTGCCGAAGATAAGGATCCGGTTAGTTTCACCCGTAATGATTTGATGCTCGACTTGCTCTGGCACTATTAAGTCGATGGTAATACTCGAAATTGATTGATAGCTATCTCTCATTTAGAGTAATTTGAGATGTTTCCCAATATGCATGTTATATACACCGATAACCAGTTTAGTGCGAAACAATATTTGACGGAATGGCCGATATTAGTTTATTGTTTCGAAAACTTCTTTCACCTTTTGATCCAAAGTCATTTTTTCTAGAGGAAATCGGAGTTTATTTGACTATCTTGTACAATTTCCAGCTCTTTTTTGATAGGCAAAATTATTTAATACGACATATTCCTGATAAATTGTTATATTTTTTCCGATACTTTGGATTTACATCGTAATTTATTGGAGTGATCTGAAAGTTTGTCTTTTTTGACACCTGTATAATATCTGCATTACAATATTTCTTTCATATTGTGGAAGGTGAAAATCCCCAGAAAAATAATTTCCACAATCCTCATAAAATATGTCGATATGCGAATGAACATCAGACTATCATTCATAGCAACGTTTATATTGTGATACGTCAATCTATCTCATTCTGTTTCATTTCAAATCGACTGATAACTCTCGAAACACCACTATTTATATTATTCTCCCTGATTTGTGCTTTTCAACTGTAAAGAAAATTTTCTACTCTTCCTCTTTTTCCTAGCTCCTGTTAGGAGTTACTCCCGTTAAGTATAGCGAAACAGTTTTCAAGCTTGATATTACATGGATGAAAACTGGTAGAAAGCTCATTTTTTTATGAAAGACTACATGCCTTTTCGACTCTACGCCATGTTAATCAAAACATTGGAATTTGACCAAACTTGGTGTGATTTTTTGGTTTTGGCTCTCCAGGGCTCTTCCATTGGGACGACTGGAGTTTGGTTTCGATGTCATAACCATATACTAGATATGACTCTTTCAAGCAAATCTGGATGGTCGTTGACGTCAAAATTCAGCAATTTTGGGACGAACTTCGCTGCCACGTGTTTCATACCCAAAATTTCTGACATCCTCAGCAACTTCTCCAATAGTTATTCGACGATTCTTCGTAATAATTTTCTTCACTTTCCCGTCGAGCATCTTGAGGTCAAGAAGATGCGAGCGCCGTCATTCGCATCTTCTTGACCTTCCGTGAAAGGCTTGTACCATCTGTAAATATTTTTCCGACTCAAAGTACAATCACCGTATGCCACTGTCAACATTTCAAGTGTTTTTGAGCACTCAATTCCATGTTTACACAAAATTTGATAAACATTCTTTTATCCATTTCCAATCTTTATGCCTTTCACCAACAAACTGGACATGCTAAGCAACTAAAACTGTGATCATATAATAATAATAACACAGGACTCGATACAATATAAGCGTAACCTCTATATGGCTTGTATCGATTACCGCAGGGCATTTGATACAACATCGCATGAGCTCATCTTGCATTTGCTCACATGCCTTGCGGTACCCAACAAAATAGTGAAATTTATTGAACAACTGATACCACTCTGGCAAAGTCGCTTCAACATAACATCTGGTCAAGCCAGAGTGGGAGGGTCACTTTCAGAAGGGGTGTATTTTAGGGCGATTCCCTCTGTCCCCTTCTCTTCTGCATCTCACCATTGCCATTATCCGTTGAGCTCAGAAATACTCAAGGGTAAAACTGTGGCACCCCCGGAAACCGGAGGCACATGGTCACCCACTTGTTTCATTTGGATGATCCGGAGAGAAAGATCTCCATCAGTCCATGAGGGTGGTGGAAGAGTACACACATGCTATCGGTATGAAATTCAGGATAGACAAATGTGCAATGGTTCATCTCAAAAGAGGACGATGCGAGGACTACGACGAGGATGTGCAGCTGGTAGATGGAAGCATCCTACACCATTTGGATGCCGTATACTCACCTCGGGGTGGAACAACGCCACTCACAAGAGGTAACAGCTGTGAAGAACTCTCTCCGCGGCAAGTATCAGCACAAACTTCGACAGATCTGGTCATCGGAACTGTCGAGGAAGAACAAAGTTGCTGCAACAAATATGTTTGCCGTTCCAATCTTACTCTACTCGTTTGGAGTAGTGAAGTGGACTGGGGAGGAGCTGTATCAACTCGATGTAAAGACTCGGAAAGTAATGCATCTTTATAGGAGTTTGCATCCTAAATCGTCCGTCCCACGGTTGTACTTCCCCCGACAACAGGGAGGCCGTGGACTTTTGAGTTTGAAGTGTCTACATGACAGAATGGTACTGGCCTGTAACGTCGTCAGGAGTTCGGATCCCCTTCTCTGCATGGTCCATGACCATGAGAGAGCAGAAATTGGAGCATTTCTCTTCAAGGCAGCTGCCCGAGCAGCTGATGAACTTGGTTTAGTTTTCGACACTGAACGGGGTGATCACAACTCTGTTACCGAGTTGTAACCCGTTCAGCAAAAAGCTCATATAAAAGCCACAGAGAGCACTTTACTTCTTCGTAGACACAAGAATAAGCCAATGCATGGGGTCTTCTTCAATAACATTGAATACCTTGGGTTGTCAAAGCGCCTGACTCTCGCTTTTCTCAGGTCGAGTGGGCTGA
The DNA here is from genome assembly GCF_000500325.1 of Leptinotarsa decemlineata. Lineage (NCBI taxonomy): Eukaryota > Metazoa > Arthropoda > Insecta > Coleoptera > Chrysomelidae > Leptinotarsa > Leptinotarsa decemlineata. Next base: position 67,602 of record NW_019289885.1, read on the forward strand.
AGTCGGAAACTGTGGGGTTTATCATGGCTTGCCAGGATGGTGTCCTTAACACCTTAGTCTACTGCAGTCGCGTGATGGGTATAGGTGTTCCTGACACAAGGTGAAGGGCCTGCCGCGAGGCGCCTGAGGCTCTGATATACTTGCTATCAGCATGTCCAGCATATGTGGTCTACGGCACTCTTACGATATTGACGAGACACTGGTGTTGCCCTACGCTCCGGTGGATATTGAATCCTTTATGGGAAAGAGAAGTGCCGAATTTATTAAAACTATTCGTTCCCCACCCTCCGGCTCATACAAGCTAATGAGCCTGTTGTAGTCTTTCTTGTCTACCAGAGCAAAACGATATTTGCTGTGGAGTTTTCAGCTCCTGGCGAGATGAATAACGTCCAAAGAGAAAAGGAAAAACTGATTAAATATAAAGATTTTCTCTTCGAACTTCACAAACTCTATCGAGATCACTCTGTCAAAATGGATGTTGTGATTATTGGAGCCCTTGTTGGAATGATGCCCTTCATACTCTCGAATCTCAAAATCATACCGACTTGCCGCACTAAGGCAAAAATCTTAGCCAGACAGATGCAAAAGGCTGTCACTGCGCATGCTCAGGACACATGATTCTTGGACCCAATGATCACTTACCCCATGGTGTGGGGAGTGGTCGTTGGTTGATAATGATGGCTCGCCCTCCCGAATGTATCGGGGCTTCGGGGGATATGGCCTGACAGTGCAAACTACGGTAAAAAAAATAATCGTTTCATGTTCGAGACGAACATATGTCACATAAAATAAACGAATGAATCGTATTCAACGTATTTTACCAGCTGTATGAAAATGGTTCATAACAGGTTGTCATTACTGAAATTGAAGTTGGTAGTATGAACTTTCACCAGGTTCTCTGACAACTCCTTTTATGTGAGTATTTAGTTTATTGAATATGTCATCTGTGTAATTTTATTCTCTCGACGTCTTTCAAAATTGATAATTTCAGAAAAATAATTCGTGCCGCCTCAGTATCAGGGTAATTTTCTTCAACATTCGATATCAATAGGAAAAATGTGTGCACATCCTGTATTTAGAACGTACTGTGAGTTTGTCGAAAACTAAGGCGTAGAATTTCAATAATTAATGTAGAACTCATCGATTATAATAAAGAGCACTGACTAAGGTCATCCAGCAAATGTCGATGACCCAGGAAGACCATTGTTCGAATAAACTTGAGCTCAAGTAAAGTGAAACGGTTAATTGATCGCGGGAAGTTGGGGAGAAGAAGGAACTGGATACTACAAGATTTTGGATCACCAAAATAACTGTGTGCCAAATTTCCTTTGCGCCTTCACTGAACCACCTGTATGAGGATTTTGGTGAAAATAATTTAAGGCAGATCATTGCGAACAAAACTGTTGTCTATTCTAGACGAGTAATTTGATTGTCAAGCAATCTCAGCAAATTCAAATCTGAAGTCAATAATACAGAATTATTTATTGAATGTTGATTCCTGAACTAACTTGACGATATTTTAAATATACTAAGTAATTTATCAGTTGAAAAAAAATCAGTGGTTAGCAAAAGTGACACTGAACTCCAATACCAACAATAACAATGGCGGACCAACATGTTTGGTATTTTAACCCAGATATGCCTATTGTACTATATTTAGTACGGTCCTAACAAGTCTCGACATGCAACGGTTTTTACGTGCACGAGAGCTATCATTGTGGTAAATGCTTCAGTATACTTATACCATTGTGGCTGGACGGACTACATTCAGTTTTGTTGTGTAAAAGTGAGAATTTTTTTTTGGAATACAGATATAAATAGAAATGGCTGAGTACGGTGTCAACTTTGCAAGGTATGTACATTTCAAGCATAAGAAATCAGAATATACTTTACCAATTGGTGGTAATCAGAAGAAAAATGATAATTATATCATAAATCCTTCAGATATATTTATTATTCAGAAAACTGTTTTTTGTTTGGGGTGGCATTTTGGGAATGTACTAATATATAGTACATTAGGAAAATACATGTCTATCAGAGGTTTTTCACTCAACGAAGCTCTAGCTATGTTGGAAGATGATGCTGAATTAGCTGAAACAGTAGATGAAATTTCCATTTTCCCCCCAGAAAACGCCACGGCTGAAGTAACAGATGCAGATTCTGGGACGGAAGATATTTTTACAATTGATAATCTACCTACATCTCAGTTACAAGCACCAGCGGAGATAAGAATCCAAACGAAATATGACAAGTATTGATTATTCTTCAGAGGACGATGTTCCCTTGTCCGAATTACAATAACGATTGCGATTATCGGATAGAAAAAAAAAAGTCTTTGCAAAAAAATGAAGAGTGGGTCCAAGAAGATTTACCTACATCAAAAGCAAACTTCGAGCATTCTCATGATATAAATAATTCAGAGAATCCAATGGAACTTTTCTCGAAATTCTTCGATGAAGAAATAATCGAACTTTTCGTGAGTAGCAGTAATAATTATGCCCAACAAAAAAATCGAACACCTAATATAAAACATTCTGAATTCAAAGCTTTCANTCTGAATCATCGACACTGTATCAGAGGTCTTCTCGTTGAATCTCCCTCAGTAAGCTATAGTTAATTTTGGTCCAGGCTGAAAGTCATACAATTTGAAGTTGCGACAATAGTCTCATTACTTCAATACAATCGTACTCTAAACCTGAATCCTGTCTAGAATATGGATTGTCATCTCTGTATAGTAGCAGATATTCGCTTGAATGGTGAATACAACCAATACCCACACAAGCTCGTGAATGTAAATGAAGCTGCTGTGAGCGTTCTACGAATCTATAATTCTGCAATGGAGTGTAAATATGCCGCTATCATACAAATGTCAACAATCAATATTTGTTAGCACAAAACAATATCTGGTCTGTGGTCAGAGTGCCCTGGTATTATTCATTGAGAAATATTATTCTATGTGTTTTATGATTTTTGGGTTTATAATCTTTCACAAACTGAAAAATTAGGCTGACTCAAAATGAATAATATGCTGAGGCCTAATTATGTTACAAAAAGGATTTGAAGCTTTATAACTTCTAATTATTACATGCGAGCGCTTTCGATAGCTGGCTGTGATATCACTTTCAAGGCTCTACTCAATCTGAACGTTCTATCTTCTAGTTTGTTCTTTCATGAGGTTAGAACGCCTGATTGTAGGTACTTCAGGCACTTTGTGTTGGATTTTCTCTAGGTTCACTGTTTCTAGGAATGTGTATTGTTTTGTGTAGTATATTGAATGTTAGGTCTTGTTGTGTTTTGCCCTGTAGTGCTCGTGTTTTGTCCTTAAAAAATGGCTTAAGGTAGCTATAATATATGTACATACACAAAGTAATCAATAAAAGAGTTTATTAATAAATAACCTTTCCTCAATATCAACATACATGAAATTCAAGTAATAACCTAAGCTCTTCTTGAGTTAAACAACATAAAAACTACATTATACGATAGAAATTTTAATATCAAAGGAAAGTTGTAATTTTTTCTCCCAAAAAAGGTACCCTGCTCCTGACAAAATTTCTTTATTTTTGAGAAACCTCATACGCGACTGAAATCATTTGATAATCGATGGATTTTCAGGTTTCATTCCTTTTGAAATTTTTTACGAAAAAAATTTTTTATTAACGAAGAAAAAGTGAATACTCCATTTCAATTAATTTTTTTTTGAATAAGTGCACTTTTGTTGACTTGACACAAGTTGAATTATCCCGTCAGCATCAATATTGGGTACTCTGGATTTGCTTGAAAGGATGGTAGTCTATTGGCGAGAGGTCTTGGGAGTATGGTGGGTGAGGCATAATTTCGACGCTGTATTCGTTTCATTTTTAAACGGTGATTTGTGAAATGTGCGAGCAGGCGTTGTCGTGGAGAAGGATTGGACCGTTTCTGTTGACCAGTGCCGACTGCTGCTGACGCAATTTTTGGTACAATTCGTCAATTTCCTCACACTATGACTCTGCTGTGATGATTTGGCTCGGTTGCAGAAATTAATAGTGAATCACATCGACCGCTGACCACCATTCAGTAATCATTGTAATGTTCAATTTCTCGTTTATTGTTATAGTATTTCCAATACCAATTGGAACAGCACAGAGAAGGAATTTCCGCCTCGGCATAGGCGTCGGCATCATAGCAATTGATCACCCCATAAAAAAGTTATCTTAACTGAATTTTTTCACCATGGGTAATTATGAAAAACTTTGAAGTTTAAGGTAGTTAATTTCCGAGTCGAAAACTCTAAAATACAATGAAAACACAAATAATCACACCGAGTTTTCGTCAAACATATATATACAAAATAATAGAGGCCAAAAAAATTGCCAGAAAAATCAAAATTCTTCTTCGCCATATTCAGATGAGGTGGAATCATCATCGGGTTGAATAACGATCGGATTTATGGAACTTTGCACATAATATTTGTTCTCTTCTTTAATAACGTGGGCCACACAGTTCTATTTGGTTCAATTTAAATTCGTAGAGAAAAATTGGTCGAAAATCAATCAACAACGTCATATAATAATAAGCTAAAAAATGGCAAAAAGTTACAATTTGGAAAAAAATTACCAACAATTATCAACAAATTATCAATAAAAAACACGACCTTGGCCAACCAGCGCGGATGTTGTTTTTTTCAATCGTTACTCCGGTCGTGAGAGCCTATGTTCTTATAAAATAATGTAAGTATCAGAATTGGTAAGTGTGTGAATAAATCAAGCTGGCGAGGCCTACGTACCCCCAAAACACTGAAAACTCCCTATTCAGTGATTCTCCTTCAAACGCCCCTCAGAGAATTTCTTATCTGAGAAATGAGGCGATTAAATTCGGAAGGCCAATCGCTTCACTTACCAACTTATGAAACATAAATCCGAATTATGGCAGCAAATTTCGGGGAGTATTAAAACCTATCTCATGATTTCTCGAGCATCGGAGTTTCATGTAAATTTCGACCTTCCCGAAAGTTTGGTCAAGATATATATCCTCATTGAAATATGGAAGTGCCCCATTCTGTGACGTATATATCCGGGAAATATGCGATATTTTTCGGAGACTCAATTTTACTAAAACGCAGGGTGTGGTACACTTACTTGTGGCCCAATTATTCATCCGGATATCGCCGATAAGAGAGATGGGGCTGCTTTGCTGAGATAGAGACTTTATTAATAACATTTAAGAAGCTAGATTTGGAACCTTCTAGAAAAAAAGACAAAACTGAAATCAAGAATATTCATCTGTCCAACGATTTTTCGTTGAACAGATGAATGTTCGTTACTTGACGAAAATATATAACAATATCCATGATGATAATGAAACGGTGAATCCACTGTTTATGTTTTTTCCTAATGAAAGCTGTTTTGAAGAGCGCATGTAATTCCAGTAAGGTGTTCATGTTCTCGTTGAAAAAAGTTACTTTTTTGTCAATGGTATCCAAGCCATAAATATGGTGCCACGGAATTGACTGTAAATCAGTATATAATTGATCTTCATCAATATTTTTAAAGTCTCTGTACTTAATAATTTTGTTGCTTTCACTTTCACCAATCAGGTTGAGGGCGAAATAAACCAAATCATGGTCAGATATGTGTGTAACATGAAGAGAATTACAATTTGTAACTTGGCATTGATCTGAAACAATTATATGGTCTAAAATAGAAGAGGTGTTCTGAGATATTCTTGTAGAAAAGTCAACTATCTACTTCAACCCAGTACTCATAAATAATTCATTCAACTTCCGAACAGAAAAACTATTAAAATTTGCTAAATCCACATTGAAATCGCCCATACAGATGATTTCATCAAATTGAGGTGCAACTGATATCAAACTGTTTTCAAATTCATTGAGAAAATTTGTCAAGTTCAATTTAGGCCGCTTATAAATACAACCCACCGCAAAACTCATGTTTTGCAACCTCACACTCACCCACAAATCCTCAATGGTATCATTATCCGGGTCCCTCTGCTCCAATCCCTTTGCACGACATTGTAACCAGGTAAACAAATATCTATAGTACTACAATAATTGTTCAGCTAAGTTTCACTCAGAGTGATGATATCATAATCATTTGACAAAATTAGATTTACGAAATCATTATAATAAGCGAATAATGATCTTATATTCAAATGGCATAGATTCATTTTCATATTGCCGACCTGCTTACATGCCAAAAAGGCCTATGGGAAGAAAAAAGCATATATATACATCGATATCTTACATACCAAAGATGAACTCAAAAGGAAACCTATCAATCAATTATAATTATAGCAACAATAAATGCAACACAATCAATACATTCAAATAAGAATAAAAACGAATAGTTTTATTTCTTCGACCTCCCAGACGATTTCTTCTGTAATTTATTGTACTTAGGGGTAGGAGCCGATATCCCAGCAGAAGGATTTAGTGAAGTTGCTTCCTGCAATGGGTTCGCTTTGAGTGAGTCGATGGAATACGAGTTATGGTTAGAGTATAGAAGATTTCTGTTAATGTTGCTCCGGGATCTTGAATTCCTGCTAATTTAAGTTGATTTCTTAGAAATTTTCTGTCTCTATAATCTTCCGCAATATAGTCGTTGGCAAAATATAATCCTGAATTCTTCAAGGTATTTGAACTCTGGAAAATATTGCTTTTTTATCTATAATTCACCAGTTACAAGAAGATATATGTCGAGGATATTCACTATTATTTTTATTTCCTATTCTATAAATATCGCGAACATCCCGTTTCCTACAAACATTTTTAACGTGTCATTGAATAAATTCAAAAATCAATGTACGTATTAGATTCCTCGCCACACAAGCCGTATATTATCAAGTTATTTTTTTTTGTCTTCTGTTTTTCAACTACTGACGAAGCTTTTCATTTTCTTCAATCAGTTCTTCGTTCTGGATCCGGATAACAAACAGTTATTTAACTAAATCCTCTTTCACCGATATAAATTCATTTTTCAACTCCTAGTGCAGTTGATCATCACGTTGAGAAGATTCTTCCAATAAGGAGTACAGATCATTGAGAATTACTGGACTATCATTTTTTCCCATGTCTGTACTGTAATAAATGCTGGATTTGTCCTTTTCTCGGACAGTGTAACAACGTACAAAAATTAGGCTGTAGGGTTCGTGCCGATCGCACGAAGGCCGGTCTTTTTGAAGTCTGATCATTTGGTATACCTAATTATATTTTCTCTCTCATTATGTGGTTCCTGAACTGAATTTTAATCTCAATTAAAATTCTTTTCATTCACTATTCTCTCCTCAATAGATTGACAAAAAGTCTCTCATTTGTTTTTGTTCCCTTAACTTCATCTTACTCTACGAGGATGATGTTTTTCTCAGTCCAAGAGGAAATGAAAGTCGAAGGTTTCAAATATAAAGTATAATAAGTAGAACAACGACACCATGGACAAAATAATAAAAAACCAACGTGTAAAATCATATATAAAAAAAAATGTTAAATTCTATAAAATAAGAGAAAATAGAACAAAGGAAATGCCACCAATTTTACCATGCTATTTACTAATAATTGAATCTGTTAGATAATTACAAACGCACCAACTCGGTTTCACATTTACTTTAGGGAAAGTGGTGTATAACTTTGAATTTTCGCCCTTTTCTGTAATTGAATTATCAACTTTAGCTTAACAATCAGCACTGGGAACCCAACAATATGTAACTGCTTTGCAAATAGGAAGTGAACTCAGATGAAATAATATGTGAACTCTCTCTGAATATCAACTAGTTAGTAAAAGAATAACAAACACTCACATAACGCCAACCATAGGATCTGTTGAGCCGGGGTGTCTTCACCACAAACACTTTCAATTTTAAACTCCCCTGTATCCAATACCGACTTAGGATTTCACTACACCGATTTTTCCTAAATTTCGCACCACGCGTTTATAGAAAATAACTCCCCTATTTAGGCCACCTTCCTCATCCTCGAAGGCTGAGGGATGAGACCCCCGATCTCGTCTCGACGAGTTCCGGTGACCGACTTTTTGTGTCTCTCTGAAGAAAACTGCCAAGCCTTCGCGTCAACAACGCTATTCACAAAAAACTCATCTCAGCATTTTTTCAACCTTCCTAACCATATGATCATCGGCAGGATGCAATATATTCATTTGTTTAGTCTAACTCAATTTTAACAACGACGCTCGAAAGTCCGACAGTCATGAAGTAATTCAGCGTTTTTCCACTGGAAAAATATCGACACCCAAGAAACGGGTGATCGACCTCGATCTCAATGAATGAAATAATATTTTATGTTACTATCGCAATGGCCGTTATTGTACGTAAAAAAATAACATTGATTTATTTTACTGAACATTTCTTTCACAGCAGCAACTGATCAACTGAACACTAGTGAGAAATAAATGTGGATTTGAATTGCTAGGTTGCAGGTGCGCCGATCGGTATTTATCGGTGCGATTTGCGAATTTAAGCCTAATTACTCACAGTACTTGGCGATTTTGGAGATTGTCTTAATCAAAATACTAGTTGATCTCACGTATATTTTCGGAAACAATTGCACCATTTCGCGCAATACTAGACTAGTAAACTTCCAGTTCAATTTCGTAATTAAATACTTGTTTCAACCCACGATATGAAAGATTTCTTTTCTGAGAATTAGTCACACATGTTCACACATAGCGAGATATTCCTGCTGCTGATGCTCATGCATCTTTTGCCTCAAACTAGGCCTCAGTTCCAGTAATAACCTCTTCATTCGAGCAAAAATTCTCAACGGTGAGCATTTTTCTGGGGTCTGCGAACAGAAAGTAGTGGCTAGGAGGCAAATCCGGCGAATATGATATATGCGAGAGCAATTCAAAGCCCATACGAGTTCATTTGACAGAAACTGTGTAAATGAAATATCCTTAGAACAAAACGAATGCCTCTTCTCTACTCATGGATTTAGTGAATGTAATGCCACATCCGCTTTTAGGAGTGGGTCCTCGGTATAGGTACAGATGTTTCCCACTTAGAGTCGATCCTCCTAGACGTATTGTTGAAGAGGACTGATACTAAGTGGGAAACATCTGTATTTCGAAAACTCACTCACATAGGACAGTATATGAATCACGATTCCAACCACCATCAATCTACCAAAAGAGAAATCATCAATTTCTAGTGAATCGTTACCGTTCCGTTAACGGAATGGTTACCTTAAAATGACGGTGAAACAGACTTTGGCAAAAAGACAGCAAGAAAGAGAAGCCTTCATAATCAGTGTTTGTACTTCCCTACTTCAGAGGATTGTCAAAAAGGATCATCAGAACCTGTGTCAGATCCGGAAACATCATCCGCCTCACGAAAACCAGGCCACCAAACACGAACTGCGACTCTGAGAATTGTATTTACCTCCCAAGGAAGGAACACTGGTTTGAGAGAAAGTTCAAAGAAGCTGTATATATGTTGTCCAACGCCATATTCGGTCAACCTAGCGTAAAAATACGGAACATTTATTAACCTTAAATCAAGTCAAAAACAGTCAACCCCCGCCAAACGGCTAACTCCCTCTAAACCGGTAAAGCGAAGAGAGGGAAGAGGAGATAGAATAGTCTTGTCATTATCCGAAGACGATTGGGGTTCACAACTCTACAGAACACTGTTGTAAATATTTTGAACACTTTTGAGTACAATGGCAGGTACTTTATCGAGTTCAAAAGATGTTTGAGAATATAATTCAGTATACGACTGAATAATCTAACAATAGGATTATTTTGCTTCTTTTTTTGGAGTTTTTAGGTTGTAGAGGTTGTAAAAATTATATCTACAAACATTCAAATAGGTTGAATCTTGCTACCTTCATCAGTGAATTTCTATTTCTCAAACATCTTCAACTACCTTAACTTTGGTTATTACGCATAGTTTCTCCATGGACATATAAAATGAAATTGTACATGTCAGTTCAAATATTTTCGTCCTTTTGTTGATAGATTTCTAGGGAAGCTCTGTATAATACTAAATTTTCATTCAATTCCCCGTCATTTTCTGATATGACTCTAATGTATCATTACTGAGCTTTCGATAGATTTAACATGTTTCATTAAAACAACAGATGTAATAATCAATTTCGAAATAATTTTCCATTAGGAGGAAAGCACGTCATTTTCGTAGGACATTAATATCGATTAATACTCCGTAATTACGGACATTTACAGTAATTTTATGTTCCATGGGAGGAATATGATGACGAGTGATACAAATTTGGTGCTCGAGTAATAGATCTGGTATTGGAAAATGAAATGGAACTGTGAGGGTTATACAGGTATTTCATCAAGCGCCTTCTATATTTTAATTAAATTAATTGAAGCGAAACAAAAAAACAAACAGCAAAATGGAAAGTGAAGTGTTAGGTCAGTTGATCGATTCTCACACACTTCCAAGAATTATTGAATCATTCCTTGATTCTACCCAGTTACGATCATGCAAGTACAAATAACCCATACTCATAAATAACTAATACTTATCCGAAGCGAAAAATAAGAAATATGCAGTAGAGAGGTATTTATAGCAACCTGTAAGTTTTTGCATGCTAAGATTCGGGGATACACTTTCATCCTGAAATAATTTTCAATTACCGGATTGATAACCCCAAAATTAGCTTTTTCTGGACGCACTCATTATGATAGTACCGTGGTTATCAGTATCACCACCATACACATGCGAGATATTGATTCTGTGATTTCTGTCAGAATTTCGTTGGACCACAACGAAGTTATGGTAATTCACGAAGATACATGGTACAACAAATCAAATTATAGGATATATAACATAAAAATGATACGGTTAACAACACTGCGTTAGTACAGTTCACACGACAGATGACGTTTCGTCTGTTTAAACATCCCCTTATGCCCCCACCATCTATGAATGGACCCCATTGCCATATAGTTATTGGATCATAAGGTTGACAGACTATTGACAGTTAGAGAATGGTTTAATCATCGTGTGAACGTTCAGCTCCCATGTCTTTCCGTAAGTACGTCTGACAAGTTCCTGTGCTATCTTCGCCTCTTTGTGTTCTTTAACTGGATATTGATGTCAGCTCAGCCTAGCATATTTTTTCACTACAAGATATTAAAATTTTTTCGATAGCTATGTTCCATAGGTTCCCTAAGTCTTGATCCAATGAATTGGACTTAGACATTCAGTCCTTCTTCTTTGATTCATCATGATATTTGAATACTATTAAACTTTTCCTTACTATATTATCATTTTTTCTGAGTAACACTCACAAATTGTTTTTTCCAGTATTCATAATAGTTTACTTTCATGAAAAAAATCCAGTAACTCGATGGCAAGATTTAAATTCTCCCGAACATCAAGAAGAAATACATTTCATTTTGTCATATCAACATTTTACTCCAAATAATCGTATTATTTATTGAAATTGACAAAAAATCAATTCGAAAATGAATCCAGTCAACTGGATAGGAGTTTTTTGATCTGAAACCGAACTGATCCTAGTTCGGTATAGCCAGGTATAGTCAATGTAACCGATATAGTAATTCTTAAAGCTATCGGCGAAGTCAAAGGCCAAAAAAACCAATACAAAGGAATCATTCCGCTACGAATTAGTCCACGTGGACTGAAGAATTGGCGGTTCGTATTGGATAATTTTCACTAACCAAGTTTTATGATTGGCTGAAGAGTCAAAAAATTAAATTTGAAGTCATGTAACCGTGAGGATGGTTGGAAGAGTCGTGTTGTCAATGTTCAGTTCAGGAACTGATGGCGATTTAAGTGTTGAAATTTGATATTGGTGAAGTTATAATTACTTGAAATTTTTTTGTTGTTCAAAATGTGGCGTCCTTGGACAAGTAATAATAGTAATAACGAGTGTGATAACAACGCAGACTTTTTCCAGCGTATTGATTTCAATAGCGATGGTGAACAATGCGAAAAAGAGATACCAGTGAATAAGCTTCGGATTTGAATATTGAAACACAGAGAGTATGTTTCAATGTATATAAGAATTTACATATCAAGTTTGGTTTCGAGGGAAAATAACTATTACAAGGAATATCAGATTTGACCGAAATTCTCAACTGTACGTAAAATAGTCGAAAACAAACCTTATGAACGCAAGACGCGATTTGATGCGGGATTACCAAAACCTTTAAATGTTGATCCAATAAAATCATTAAGAACAAACAATATACGACTGTCACAAAGAAATGAGATTTCTACAATTGAAATCATAAGGAAGAAATTGAATATTTCCGGCCATAACGTGAGCTGCTGTGACAAAACTCTTCAGAATTGGATGAAGAAACTAGGAGGAAGTTGACTTGGGTGTCACACCAATAGGTGGTTTCACTTATGTTTCGCTTGCGTTTACGCAGCTATTTTTATCAAGTACTTTCTTGGTTTTTCTCATTTTGTCTTGAAAATTTCTACATTTTTTATATAAAGATGGAAAAGTAGACAGCCAAAATGTTTCTTTCTCATTTTATATTATTTCGACAATGTAAAGAACACCATTTGTTGCCAACCCCAGTTTTCCCCACCAATATATGGAATTACAAATAATTCAAAGTGCATCAGAATCCAATGATCACGTTGTTTGAGTTGAGTTGAACGTTGAAGCTTGAATCATCAAGAACCATCAGATGAATCACAGGAGAAGTTCCTATGATAAGAAGAGCAACCTGTACTTTCACGTCAATTTTCAAGTAATTTCAATTCTCCTTTTATCATCGTTTTGACTTCCAGAAAGAAAATGGTATGTATAAACGTTCATGGCTATTTTAAGATTTCTTCGATAGTATTCCAGAATCAATGAGAGAAACCTTCCACAATGGAAAATTGCCATCGTTTAAATCTCTTGTGGGAATTCCGCACACGTCACGGATTTATTACGGTACTTCGAGGGAAATTCGGATTCCTATCTGGAAACATGGACAAGTAATGACTGCTTGAAGTATCTTATTTTCCCATTTTTGGTTTCGATCGGGGTTCTACACAGACAATAAAAATCAAATGCCTCTGTATCACCCTTAATAAAAATCTCCGGCGCCGTTCACTTGAATACCTTTCATAGTCTTCTTCTAAAACCATGAATGATGTTCGATGAGATTGGTCGTGTTTTGGAATTCCATTTTAAACTATATGATCTGTTGTTCTCGAAGCTGTGAATAGAATTGACACTAGTACATTATTGTTTTTTGGGAAAACAGCTCTTTGGCTTCGTAATTTCCACCATCAAACAAAGAAATGTCCTAATTTTATGATAGCAATGAGTTTTGTAAAAAAAAACGCCATTGATTGAGTGATATCCCGAAGCTTCGAAGTACACCTTTGAGAATGAAACTGGTCCTAGTAAGTGACATTTCATATCTTTCACATCCATAATAATAACTGAACAATTTTCGCAATGATTTTTTTATTTCAGACGAGTTTCGCTAATAATAAAACGTTTAGGGCAGTACTCTTAGGGCCGCGTTATGTCGATGGATGTAGGCCGAAACCGCATATGCTGGACATGCTGATAGCAAGAGCATTACAGTCTCGGGCGCCTAGCGGCAGGCCCTGCACATTGTTTTAGGAACCTCTATACCCATCAATTAAATTCAAATAATCATGACTTTACTTTCTGAAACCCGGTTCTGGGAATGTAAAGAATCTATTTATTACGTCAAATAATTTCAAACATGAATCCATCAAAAATATTGTTGCATTTCTGAATTGTTTTTCCGTTTGCGATGCAACATCTGGATTTTCCGGAAAAGGAAAGAAAAATATCGTAAATTGGTTATTAGTCACTTAAACTGTATGAAATTTGGTCAATGCTTTCTATAACAAAGATGTAAGTAAGGAAGATATAAACAAAAGGATTACAATTAATCAAATCTATTTATAAATATCAAAATAATAAATAACACGAAATCAATTAAGATTCCAAATATTAGGGTGCTTTTTGGATTTTAACTCAAAATAAGGTGAAAAAATGAATATTTAGAATGATGTTAATTACAATGTATTTGGGACATAAAAAAGTAAGTTTTCACCAAATTTGGTAATTTTTTTTAACTAAAAATTTGGATATTTGAAATTTTCACATGAATTTTGAAGTTATGTGCAAAAGTTGTGAATAAAAAAGTTATAGATCTTTTAGTTGTCTACAACTTTGCTATTCAAATTTTTTCCAGAGGATTTGTGGTTTTGCCGAAAATCGGGATAAACCATTTTTTACCCTTAAGAACTCACCCTCTCTCACTTTTTGAACTCAATTCACTCGTAATTCATTTTTATCATATTCCCTTCCTTTTCTAATAGGTTTCATCCTACATTTCGACCCTGGTCGCTATGTCCCGCGACACGGGTTTCGCTATAGAATAGCTTTCTCAACGTTCGAGAAAGCTATTGTATAGATTTCCAAAAATAATAGTCGACTCGAAATTTTTTGAAAATTTATTCGTTTTCCACTTTTGTTGAGCATTATATAAAGTCACCTAGTTCACACCAAAAACCGATTGAATAATATTCGATCTCGCGGAATATCTACACCATCCCCCAACGCTTCTGTCTGTGACATTTCCATCCACAAACGGAATGGAAGACAACAAATGAATGCGAAAGAGAAGGAATTTCCTTCACGTCACAGAATAAAGAATTGCTTTGCCATAAAAAGCGCGAACAACATTTCATGCGACACTTTGCATAACAATAGATACGACCTAAAGCGCGCACATCAAGGAAGCGCTTCAAACAAACAAATTCGAGATGGTGGCAAATGAATTTCGACGTTAGCTTTTCCGTTGTTGTTCTCTTCACAGTAGGCGAAAATGCACGAAAAAGAGCCTCGAACACGGAATTGGTTTCGTTATCTCCGTATGAGGGGATTTGCTTGAGGACAACATGTTCTGAAATGACAACAATCATTTTGAAGACACTAATGTGCATTGTTTCGAATTATCTAAGTAAACAACGTCGCTGATACTCAAAGAGAATATATTCAAGCAACACATTGTCGTTAGATGTTTACTAAACAGTTTACAAAAACGAAATGTTCCTACTAACAAAATTCTACCTACCCAGTGCTTTACGAAAATGGATACTTACTCAATGACCAATAATTTTATTAAGTCGACTAGACATAACTAGAAGCAAAATACCAGACCTCAATAAATATATATAAATATATATCTCAGTTCCATACCACCAATAACGAAGAACTTTGGGTAGATTTGCAATGAACTTGGTATGAAGGTGGTTTTTGAAACAAGTCATACACTACAAAGACTTTTAGGAAGGACAAAAGACAAAGTCGAGAATTCGGAAAAGCCTGGAATTTACGAAATAAAATGTAAGGACTGCGATGTAAAAAATTATGTAGTAGTAGTAGTAGTATATATTTGGTGCTAATACAAACTTTACACAGGTCATAACAGATATTGCTTATCTATAAATACAAAATATAAAATTTTCAGATAACTTGAATGGTTAAATGGACAATTACTATAGATATACATACATTTGTGCAAATAAAACAAACTAACTATGAAATAGAAATATAAAACAAGTTAAAATATATATGATTAAGTGGTATTACATGCCTTGAAAACCATCACTAAAATATTCATCTAAGGAATAAAAAGCTTTTTTAATTAAAAAAATTTTGATTCTGTATTTGAACTCCTTCAAAGGTAGATTTTTGATATTTTGGGGAAGCGAATTATACATTTTTGGAGCATAATAATTTACGCCAGTTCTGGTTCTGTTGACTCTATGGTTGAATTATTTCGAGTGTTATAACTGTGGATTGCATCATGTGTAGTATAACCTCTTATATGTTTTTTAACATGTAGCAGGCATTGCAATATATATAATGATGGAAGTGTAAATATTTTATTATTTATGAAGCTACTTCTACAGTCTTGCCTGTAAGAAAGGTTATCAAGAATCCTAATTGCTCTTCTCTGGATGCTAAATAAATCTGATGCATTGGGCACATGGCCCCAGACAAGTACTGAATACTATATGTGAGATTGAATAATCCCATGGAAAGCTGTTTTCAGAACTGGTTTTGATACCGCTTTTTGTAAGTTCCTCAGGAGATAAGTATTTTTGTATATTTTCACAGACAAACAGATTTATTAAAATAAGATATAAGGAACACTTACCATACTTCAAATATGGGAGACCTGAAAAGTCAGCAGTCGCCCATCATATTTTGCAACAAAACCACTCTATAGACTTTAGTTCATTGAGATTAGTCAGACGAGTCAACAACAACAGGCATCTAGATGTCTATGAGAGTTGCCACGTGCCAAAAAGAAAACAAAAAAAAACATTGTTCTTAGTCACTATTTATTAAAAGGTTATGTAATTTCTGAAGAACTCTGTAACAGACGCTCAAGAGACACACGCAAAAGATTGCACAGCAGCTCAGTCGGGTATAGGGTGCCCAGAGCCAACATGAGTTAAATAACTGCAAAGAGCCCTTGGATCATTTCTTATTATTTGTATCTCTGAATTTTATGAAATAAGTATAGACTAATTTCATGAAACAAAAATGAACAAGCTTATATTACTAGTCCCCAAACACTTCTCTTTAGGATCTTATTTAGACATGAATAACTCAAATTTTACCAACTGTTGTTACCTTTACCTGATCACGTTGAGTGTACACTTTTGATATTTTTAAGGCCGGAGGCTATTTAAGTAAAAGAAACGGAAGTAATAATTAAATATATACTAAATATTTGCTTTCCAGCGGAAAGAGAAAACTAATAAAATCATGCAGCTCATCTTAATAATCGATGACGAGAATGGTTCCACTATCCAATGGCACACGGAATAGCAGTCACAGCCCTCCAACTCGGAATCGTCGTTACGGAACTCGAACGTTCACATAATTCGTGGGTGGGTTGCAATTTCTTCAGGCGGTCTCAGATATGGAACGGCCGGTTATGGAATATTGTAGAAATAATCGTTTAGGAGTCCAATTGAAACCCAATAATCGGACGATCACTGAATGGTCACGGTAATACTTGGGGTCATGGGAACCAGGACCAGGACGAAGACTAAGAATAGAACTGAAACCCTAAAAAAATATACCCCGTTATAATTATCTTTAGCCTCACCGACTTTCTTATTTTTCCTTACCTCTTTGGTTGGTTGAGGGTAGTATCGATTGATGACGTTTTTATCGGCTTACGTAAATCAAATATTGTGAAATAAATTTTATATAGCTTGTTGAAATAATATTTTAATTATTAGATTTACCTGACTATTACATGAGGACACATTGTAAAATCAATTCAAGACTAGTAGAAAAGGCAATATTGTGAAATTAATTCAAGACACTTAAGACGCAGGTACCTAGAAAAAGTATCTATGGTATAAATAAGGATAACATTGTAAGTATGATTAGTTTGATCTTCCTCTTGAAGATGATCACTTGGTGATCGAAACTCGTGTCGAGGTGTTAAAATAACGGTTTGGTGTTAGGAAAAACTCCAATAATATCCAGACCCCAAGTTTAACCGCCAAAAACTACGGAGTGTTCACCAGATATTTTGATCCCTATTCATTCGCCAAAAATCACAGAATTTCTAATGCAAAACTCCCACAATCTAGCAGGTGTTTTCAGTGGCAGAATTGGAAGAATCCAACCTCATACACAAGTCAATAAAAATATTTATATGATGGAATCGGCCGATACTTGATGAAAATCCATAACTAACGTATTCTAAAAACACTTCATTGTGAGATTTTTACTAGACAGTTTTACAAAAACGCAACACGTGTTTCGCCATACAATGGCTTCCTCGGGCGTGTCTTACTCCACACCCCAAGTGAGACACGCCCAAGTAAGACACACCAGAGGAAGCAATTGTATGGCGAAACACGTGTTGCGTTTTTGTAAAACTGTCTAGTGAAAATCTCACGATAAACTGTTTTAAGAATACGTTAATGAAAATATTCTCGGACAGTCGCGCGGCGTTTGAAGCTCTTGGCTTCTACCGACCAACGTCTAGATTGGTATCAAATTGCCAAAAACGACTCTCCTCCATAGAAATACTTAACAGATTGTCTCTGGTCTGAATTCCCGGCCATAATGGCCTAGAAGACAATGAGGCTGCTGACACCCTTGCGAAGGAGGGTGCTGCAAGCAGCTTCATCGGACCAGAACCTGTCATTGGCATCTCTTTAGGTTTTGCCAAAGAGTGAACACTTGGATGGCAACAAAATTTCAGGATTGGTTCACTCCAAGGCGTTCACTCACCCTTCGAAGCTTAATACCAAACAGTCGCTGGATTACAGTAGGGATTAACTAAGATGTCTAACAGGCCTTCTTACAGCTCACTGTGATTTGAATCATCATATGTAGAGACTGTCGGAAGACAGTGTGTTTCGCTTCTGTTTGGAGAATGATGAAACAGCAGAGCACATACTTTGTGCCTGCCCTGCTGGGAACATAATCAGGTTTTTACAGTTCGGCAGAGCCGTACGCGTACCATCTGACCTGAAAGACCACTCACCATACAAACTTATCGGCTTCGTTAAGAAGCTGGGTTTATTTGGGCGAGTGTGAATAGTTGTGAGCCACAATAAATCCTTGCGGGTTGCGGAGGAGGGTCGAATAGATCCACTCACTTTGGACCTAACCTAACCCACAATCTAAAAAGGGTAATTCACTGTATTTCGAACGGAATGAAAGCGAAGGAAAATCCTGATTAACAGAGAAAAATGAACGAATAGTGAACGAAATGTGGATGAAAACTGAAAAATCGTAAAAAGATGTGTCAGTGGAAGTAACAAAGAATTACACGGTGATGAGAAATCAAAAGATGATTGAGAAAAGGAGAGAGAGTAGGTCTAACCTGGATTGCATCGAGAAATAGGCCTCATAGAGAGAAGGGCAACAAAAGATGAGCCATGGAGAGGATTGGATGGAATGGAAGCACGATTGTCGTCATCCGGGGCTAAAAGTAAACTCAATAGACGTGGACTTATTAGCTTGTATTAGCCGGAAGATGACTAATAGATTCAATGGATTCAGTACGGCAACACTATTGACTCGTATATACTGTTAGATTACCGAAGATATTGGAAAAGAATGCCCTGCATGTACTGTCAAAAACCTCTATACTCATTACGGTACTACGTTAGACCTAGATGTTCAAGAAATCAATTTAGCAGCCTCTATTAGTTTGCAGCTTCAGTTTTCGAGACCGGAAAAAAGCTGAAGATGAGTTGAGTTACTCATTGTTGTTGAAGAAAACAACATGCATGCATAGGTTCATTCTAGTGTAGCCGCGGGAGTTGAGTGGTTTTTACTGCTTCGATATAGGATTTCCTAGAAAAAATACCAATTGAGAGACAAAATTGATAGATAAATTTGGCAATATCTCTCAGTTTGCAATTTCAGGTTTCTAGACCAAAAAAAAGCAGAAGATAAGTCCAGTTCTTCATTGTTATCATAGAATGTAAACTTTCACGGCTGGAGATAACTGTATGGAGGCTATTTTCCGGGGTTTCTGGCCGTGGTTTGAAGGTTTTTATTCCTGTAGTTTCGTCTACTGCTGCGGTAGATATTTTCACAGGCGATGTGTTAACACTCGCAATACTCGAGCTGGTGCTCTGGTTCTCGTTCATGCTGTATTCAACGAATCAACTACTATTTCCGTACGGCTTTGATATTTGTTTTCCTAGAAAAAGTACAAATTGGTCGAAAACCAATCCAAAATCTTATAGAAGCCGGCCATGCAGAGAACGGAACTATTATAGGGTCACTGGCAAATTTGAGAGTTAGAAGTGACGGTTTTCGGGGGAAGTATTATCCTTGATTTGGAATAAGGAGATTCATGGTTATTTCGATCTTCACGTCGGATTGGCGAAGCTCCTCCAAAGTCCACTTCACCAATCCAAAATACTGAAGTTAGTTCGGAATGACGAGAATATTTGTAGCCGCAAGGTTGTTTTTCCCTGGAGTTTTCATGACGAAATCTGTCAATGTTTGTACTAATATAATTCAATCATTTCACATAGTAACCTTTCATATAGTACCTGTTTTCAAATCGACACTTTGTTAAGATTTAAAGTTGAAAAACAGAGAACTGAAGCATCATTTCCCGTTTAAATTCAAATTATTTTTTTTCAGGAGCTTTCACAAACATATCAGTCCAACAGTTCTTCAGTGCCATTGATTTTTCCACTTTCAGTTTTGTTATATTCAATGCGATTGGTTATTGAATATATTCAACATGAATTGGGCATTTTCCTGTTTGACCTGTATGGTAGAACCATACGCGGTTGGACCGATTTACCATCGATTCAACTACAGTTAGACGTGGACGGTTTTCAGCTGTTCAGCCTCTATTTCCAAAAAGGGTACTTCCTTTTGAACGATGAGGATTTTTCAACTCATCCAAGAGTGTTTTAACTGATAAAACTGAAAATAATGTGAAAAAAATAATAGGGAGCTCACAACGGTGATCTAAAATAATCAATTACTTCCAAACGAGCATCAATTATGGTTTCCGGAAAGGCATTTCCATCCAGGATTCAATAGTGAGTCTAATCAAGAGAGTTTATTCCAACCTAGATAGTCAAAAACCTTCGTTGGCAATTTTGATAAACTGAGCGAAGGCTTTTGATACCATCAGCTTTCCGCCTCTTATCGAATCTTTAAGAAATATTGGCACGAGAGGTTTGCAACTGAAACTATTCGAAAATCACCTTCAGCAACATACGCAAGTAGTGGATGTTAATGCTTTTTCAAGTACCCCAAGAAGTATAAAATATGGTGTACCACAAGGTACTGTAGTAGGCCCACTACTTCTTATAATATACATAAATAACCTATTTTTAATCATTACCATTGGAAACGTAATAACATTTGCAGATGATACTGTTTTGTACAACGGAAGTGATACTTAAAAATCACAGTTGAAACAAATTTCGTTAAAATTCGTACTTGACTGATAAATCAATTAGGATGCATTCCAAAAAAGACATTTTGAACCATTCTCTTCATATGAACAGAGGTTACCAACTTTCAATTCACTACAAATAGAAGACAATTGTGTAGTAACAAACATAGGTTCAAAAAGAAGTTTGAAATATCTGGGAATTATAATTTATAGCCATCTAAAATGGGATTCTCACGTAGAATATCTCGTTAAGTAGTTGAGATCCATACTCCACCTTTTCTGCAAAACGAAGAACATTCTTCGAATTGAAGATCAAATAACATTATATCAAAGTCTAATGGCACCTCATTTGAACCACGCGATACTTGCCCATATTCAACCATTAGAAAACCTTCAAAGCAATTTTCCAAAGTGATTCTGCGTGAATCAGGTACATATTCATATGAGAAAATATTCAGTGAACTTCAACTTTTTGCCATGAGATAAATGAACTTTTTTAGTGTAGTCTTTATATGTTCAAACATCATATACAGTGTCATCCCCAAAGTATGCACCATATGGGAAACTTATTTATTAAAGGTTTATTTTTTCCAATGCTGAACAACTTTTCTAAATAAGATTTTCCGAAATTTTTCAAAATAAGAGTACTTTACTCTTGTCACAAAATGAAGGTTCCTCGTATATTACGTGTGTTGTACTGTATTTAGTTGGGGCATGTTTAGTGTTAGGGGATGCACAAATTTTTATCAGGAATAACTTGTCGAAAAACCCTCAATAAATAAGTTTCCCATATGATGCATACTTTGGGGATGACACTGTACAAATCGATATTTCTTCAAGTCGACATAACACCAGGACCAATAACTTATGTCATGTTCCTCACATGAAAAATCCATAGGACAAAGAAGTGTAACTCATTTGGGACCCCTTATTAGTAGTAGTACACTTTGAAGAAGATGCAAATTCAAGATGGTCGCAGCTACAAAATGGCGGATTACATATCACTTTGTAATATCGAGCACCAAATGACCTAAACATAATGAAAAGAATTGAGTAACAAAATTAGAAACTTAACACTTAAAAATTGAATGGGTAAAATAAATATTTATGTTAAATGGTTTTATTGAAAAAAAAAATGATAATGATGTAGATAATGTGATAAAAACTAAAAAAATAATTCGGAAAGCCAGGTAACAGTCATCAATCATACCCCTCTCCTAAGCAATCTACGGTATTGGTCAGATTATTATTTTTCTCAATAAAACGATACGACATGAAAATTGGTTTTTATGTTGAATGAAAAAGTTCAAACTCTTTTTCCCAGCACTCAGTCTGAAACTAAAGTTTTTTCAATTAACTTGTTGATGGAAATACAATCAAAACGTGCAAACGCTTTCAGAATATTTCCCCTCTCTTGAAAAATATCCTAGAAACTCATCGATCTGTCTCATCACGATTGTCTCCTACATAAAGTCGACAACAAAGCCCGTCCTTCGATGTGTCAATACGAAGATACGTAACAAATCGACCGACCCAGTTTCACTACAAAACAATGCAATTCTACGATATAAATGTGTTCAGGTACATATAAAGGTATACCGCAAACAGTATATTGTCCATTAACAATGGGCATCAGCCTCGAGAGATATGCAACAAAATTTAGAAACCACTCTCAGCTCTAGCAATGTTTCAGGAGATGGGACGAAAGTTTCTCAAACTTTCGTAATGGCTGCTCAAACATCCGTCATATGCCGGCGCTCAGGGAATGTGTGTATGTGTAATTGAATAATTAATAATACATTTAATATCTTCAGTGTCAGTTCTGAAGAGAGTTTATGTTCCGCGGCCCAGATTGAGAAAGAGGGTGGGTGAAGGGTGCAAGAAACTCTTAACGAAGTTTTGAGGCGAGGTTCTCTTCGATAGAACTCTTGCGGGGACGAGGAAAATTGCGCCCACATGAATATTAAAATGAGAGTTGCCTTTTCAGTGATTGAAAATAAAACAAAAACAAGATGAATGGATTGAGACACAAATGGTAACAGGACAAAATATTCATGAAATGGGTCTGTTAAAAAAATGGTGAATGTTCAAAATCGCGATTAATTATTTTTTTTAATGGAAGTAAGTACTCGAAAACACTTGAAATGTCAACGTCAACAGTGGCATATGGTGATTGTACTCTGAGTCATTTATTTATTTATTTATTTATACACTGTTCTACAATTACACCCAACTACAGAACAGGTATATAAGTTAAATCACAATACAATACAATTACAATAAGTTATAAGGTGAAAACAGTACATATAGAATTAGCTGAAGTAAAAAGACCTAATCTCAGAGATGGAAAAGTAAAAAAATGTTGAGCTGACAGCTTGCTGAATTGCATTTGATTCACATGTTATGCAGAGTTGAAAGTTTCAGAATATTTGTACGTGGTTTTGGCAGATAAAAAGGATTAACCATTCTAGAGGTTGGTCTAGGTACATTGAAATTGAGTTTTTGTAAAATATGTGAGTCAATAGTTGAATTATTAATCAGTTTAAAAAGAAAAATTGTGGAGTGACAATCACGAAGCTATTCATAGCTTGTCTAGCTAACAATGCACAATGATATTGTCTGATCTATAGGAGAGAAGTTTTAGAAAACCCAAACCACTTTTTTACTTCACATTGTAATTTCTTGAGTTATTGCTCACTCTTTTTCGAAAGTTTCATGAAGTCTTTAGATGCCGTTCTGATACCTAGATCATGATTTTTGGTTTTACAACTCAGGTTTTCGATAAATCCATACTTGTGAACCAGACTATCCCAGGACTAGCGCTGGTTGATTTTTTTCCAATAAGCTTCACCAGGGATAATTTGCCAAACTCTGCAAGCAATTATCCACCCTGCTTCGCCATCGTGAACAATGTCCATTATGTTATTGTTTGCTATGTGCTCTAATTTCCAAGTGTGCAGGTGAAAATCAAACAAAGGCCAATAGTTGTTTCATCTCTGGGTGATAAAGGACAAATAAGATGTATAAATGAACTTCAAAATCTACAATGAATGTCAGTTATAAGTTTTCGAATTCAAACTGAAAAACAGAAAAAGTTATCACTTTTTGAAGTAGAGAAATTCGTGAAGATTGATATGATTTCTTTCGAGTATTAATATTCCACAAGTATCATTCCTGGGTTACCGTTCTGTTTTCATGACTTTTCAATTCAGTAATCAGAATTTTTGGTCAAAAACTTTTAGTCTCTCCACTTCTCTCTCCACAAGAGATAGTTCTCATGTAGCGTTTCTATTCTTAATTACAATATATGTTCCTTATTGAAAAATATTCGTTCAGTAACCTAATGTCTTTCCAATATTATTCAGAATACCCACGCGTTATTTAACGCCTGGGTCTTTTCCGTCCAGATCGCAAAGACATAGCCTATTTCCGTTAAAAGTCTATTTAGAATTTCGAAGAACTATCGATTACAAGTGGTGTAATTTATGATGTCGCCAAAAGAGAAAAGACATTTCTTTTCTTGACAACAAATAGGTTTCGTTCCCAAGTAATTTATTTACATTAAGCATTTATGGTTCTTGTCGTAAGTTTTACAATTCTCAGAATATTTGGAAACGTGCTATCTCGAGTAACTTCAGAAATATTACATACAGGGCCCTATTTATGCTCTGTTACAGAACCAAAGTATCGTACTTGAATGAATTTGCCAAACAATAAAAATTATTGACATCACCTCCTGAATTGACAACAAAATTGGTCATGACAACGTTGTGTAATTCCATGTAAAATTACCAACAAGTGGAATTTCTTTAGCGAGTTTATTTGGCATTATGATAAACATTGTTTCATTACGGTAGTGCGTAACAGAAATGTGCGTGTTTGATGCCACATGGCATGTTTGTAAATGTATCCGAATAGCAACTGGTGAATTCCTACATGAATGATTCCTCTGGTATGTTGACACTCTCATACCTTTTTTCCAAGCAGGGGACCGTGTATTTGGAATTAATTGCACAATATATGCAAAACTGTTGAAACATAAATCGTAATAAGCCACCAATAGATTAGGACATAAATAATGGCAATAATAAGCAATTAAAACATACTAGTATTAACTGATATCTCAATGATATCGCTAACCAGAACACTGTACGTCGAATCGACCTAAACACACCTTTTCCCCACTAATAACGTTCAGACACTAAACAAAATGGCATCCTGCCGCCGTTCTCTGCAATGTCACCAACTTCACACTGGTTGCGCTTCATTCCATGCAGAACAACGTTGGTAAGCAAAACAGATTTTTTCCAATGTAACTTTGAATTTTTGCCAGAAGACTGTTTGTACAACATTTGAATAGCATTATGAGATTGAAAAAATACGCAACTAGATCTTGTTTTATGAAAAAGTATATTTTCAAGCTATTCTACTCTATTCTTATATACTTAATGGCCAAATTGAAGCAGTATTCATGTTTGTTCAATTTATGGGAATGAGACAGCCAGAGGACTGTATTTTGAAGGCTTTAGTGATGCTCAGAAAAATTACTCAACTTTTCAGTTCAGTAAGTTTTGTTGATATGCTTCCTGAGGCATATCAACAATATAAGTCCTTCCATTATTTTCACAATTGCTATTTTTGGACGTATTGGTGAAGAGGACCGACACTAAATGGAGAACATCTGGAATAGCAGAGGAATAGCAGAGCATATTGGGATTCATTAACATTACATCAAGTGGGCTCAAGCTGAAATCATCCACAAGGAGGAACACTGGTTTAGGAGAAAATTCGAAGAAGCCGCATATATGTTGTCCAACAACGCATTTAGCCAAGCTATCGTAGAGATACGTAACATATGGTCAGCTCCCGCTAAAACCGATGGATCGGAGAGAGGGAAGAGGGGATAGGTAAAAGCACTCGAATGACCTATAAATAGTCACATCTCGGAGGAATAAGTCCAGTTATCACCCGAAGACGATTGTGGATACTAACAATCGAAACGTTGTGGAGTAACTTGGCTTTGAATCTTTTAGTTTTTTTATTTTCATTTCTTGTTAATGAGTTTTAATTTTTATCTCGTGTTGATAGTTCCATTTCTTGATTGTTGTTTGTATTCTATTTTATTGTCATTTCAGTTTTTTTTTGCTCAATATAATTGCTAGGTTTTCAGCTAATCTTATTAATAAATTGATGGATGTAGCCGTTTTTACCACATTTATAAAACATAGAAAGTTTCACTTCTCTTTTCATCAATCTTCTTAATAATTTATAGATTCTTTCAGGAATTTCAAATCAATTTATATCATATTAGAAAATGGAAGTCCAATCTGATGAAATGCACCAAAAAACATTGTCAACTACCTTCAAACAAATCAGGCCCTAAAAGTCTCGTTTGTTTCAAGAATAGAGACGCTTAGATTTTGATTTCACGGCTGTCAGTTTTTCCGCTGTTGGTAAGAATCGTTTTGTCGTTATAGAACTTTGTTTTTGAGGCCTTCAATTTTTTCATCGTTTCACCAGTTCGAAGGAAATAATCAATATTATCCGTGACGTACCAGTCTTTCCATGAGTTATGAAAATGTTACCCAGTAAAGTGAGCATCATCCTGAAAAACCGCCTTTTATTCGATTTTTCGAAAACAAAACCGAATTATGGAAACAACGCGATTTATCAGCAGAGACATCGCGTCGACGAGAAGACAAGCGGAGTTGTATCTTTCACGGAATACCAATTTCATATAAAGCTGTCAGACTTCACGCCATTACACTTGTCTCTGCTCGCTGAAATATCCCGCCACAAACTTTGCCGGAGGAATTCGCTGACCCGGATCCGCTAGTTCAGGAAGCAATAATTCGAGAGGATGTGTTTCTTATTCACTCTTTTGTTTGAGAGTTTATTCGAGGAAATGCACAGGAGGTTTGGATTGTCCTTTTCGGAGTGGGGCATTAGGAAAATATTAGTTAGATGACATTTTTTGTGGAGGACTCAATATTTAATACTGTTTTTTGGATGTATAACCTTCCACAATCTAAAAAAAATTAAACTAAATATTTTGACTTGGGTCAAACGAAATTAGAACCATCACAGTTTGAGGCGAGATTTTTATAGTAAATACAGGTTTCGAAAACGAAAAAAGATTGTTTTCCAAAACGTTGCCAATCAGGAAAGCCGAGTATCAATATTCAATTTTTTTAATCGATATTTTACGTTTTGTAGACAAAGTTTACGAATGCGACTAGTAACTGACTGATTGGACTGTCCAGTAGTTATTACACAACCATTGTATATAGTAAATATATAAAAAAAAACATATTGTAAATTTAATTGTGCAAATCCCACACACAACTTAAGTTTTAGTGGGAAATCCATGTTTATTTAGATCTCAGTAACAATAATTTCTAGTGTTGATCATGTAGTAACTTTTTTTTGCTAAATGAACTTATTATTTTTGTGTTCCGAAGTATACGCTGATCAGACCATATCCCACGAAGCCACGATACATTTTGGAGCGCGCCAGCATTATCAACCAACGACCACTCCTCACACCGTGGGGTAAGTGATTATTGGGTCCAATAATCATGTGCCCTGAACGAGCGCAATGAGCTAAGAATGATAGCCTTCTGCATCTGTCCGGCTAAGATTTCTGCTTTAGCGTGGCAAGCCGGTATGCTTTTAAGATTCGAGAGTAGAGAGGGCATCATTTCACTAAGGACTCCAATAATCAAAAAAAACATCCCAACAGAGTGGTCAGGATAGAGTTAGCAGAGTTCGAAGAGAAAATCTCGATATTTTATCCGTTTTCCCCCTCTTTTCGAAAGATATTCGTCTCGCCAGGAACTGAAAACTCCACGACAAACATCGTCTCACTCTTACAATTAAATGCAGGGTGCAACAGACTGTTGGTTGACACTGGAAGTCACAGCATTCTGGAAATGACCTCTGACTTTATGCCTCCAACTGTCAACTACGAACTGTCTTATAAAGTACTATTCCCGAGTAGAGATGACTGGACCCTTCAGGAGAAGGAAATATTAAGAGCACATAGTTGTTGGTTCACAGACGGATCAAAAACACCTTCCGGTTCTGGTGCAGGTGTTTTCAGTCGCAGACCCAGGACAGAGATATCTACCTGCTTAGGAACTTATGCGACTGTATTTCAAGCGAAAATTTACGCTATTGAATTGTGTGCGGAGAGATTGGATAAATCCAACCTCACACACGAGTCAATAAAAATATTCTCGGACAGTCATCTGATCTGAAAGACCACTCACCATACAAACTAATCGGCTTTGTTATAAAGTTGGGTTTATTTGGTCGAGTGTGAATAGGTGTGAGCCACAATACACCCTTGCGGGTTGCGGTAGAGGCAATAGACCCACTCACTTTGGATTTAACCCAACCTAAGAAAGATGACAGTAATGAAAAAGCTCTGTATGACTTCAACTAACAAATATTGACCATTATTATTTTGTATCTGCATTAAAGATTTCTATCAGTATTCAAAACGTTGTCACATTCGGCATGCTGTAACCAAATGTATGTAACTTATCCAATCGAGAATCTATAAATGGCCGTGAGTGTATTAGATCATGATTTGCAATCATTGTATGTTTTATTGTCATATGTTTTTGTAACTCCATATCCCAATGAATATTTATTCTACTGATCTCTCAACTTATGATATGACGTAGTCAAGCAATTTCCAGCCAATTTTTCTCTATGAATTCAAATTGAACTGAAGCGCTGCCAAAACAGCCCGACAATTTAACCAAGTATTTGGCAATAATGGTGTCTTTCACATATATTCAGTGAGCATACTTGAAGACTGGCTATAAATCAAATCATCTAAAGGAACAATTCGTTCAGGCCAGTCTCAACTCCCAGCAGTGTAGGTTATTGTAATTGAAAATCTACCTCTTCAGCACCTATCCAACTTTCGAAAACGAAAGCACACGCAGTTTTCAAAAGTATGGTAGATTTTCCTGTAAGTGAAATTCCAAACGTATGGTAGATTTTCATGTTAGTGAATTTCCATATCGCTATCTTCACTTTATCCCTCTATGTAGTTTTCCTGTAAGTGATATGTGGAACGATAGTTGGTTGAGTTTGCATAAGCGACTTATTCTACTCATTCAATTGACCGCTATGTGAAACGATGGTCCACGTAAAGTTGCAAACAAAAGTTTCTATTGTTTTTTCCCTGATACTTTCTTTGTCATACACCGACCCAAACCTTACGCAGATACGATTTGTCCCACCGGTCATGACTCAGTCCGGTAGCTGTACATTTACCCATTTTATAAATGAGAAAAATGAAACATTATATTCTTCACGCCTCGCTCAATGGTTGAAAAAAATATCCGACAGAAGCGAATGAACGAATACTTTTGGATCATTGTATGGAAAGCTGTTTGAACTGGTCTCACCACACGAAGGGGATCCAGTACACCAACAACGGCTAGAAAGCCTACCATAACTTCGTGAAGATCATGTTAAACTGGAAGAACATTCAAAGCACGTATCGAAAAACTCAGAAACAGTATCCAGAATGAAAACATTAATTCAATTTGCTACGCAACTCTTTACAGAGAAATATGATATCTACTAGCGAGCCGCCACGGCTCCGCACGGGTGCAATGCTAATACTGAATATAAATTCATCATCTTCGGGTCATCACCCAAAGACGATTGTGGATACTAACAATCGAAACGTCGTGAATTACCTGGACTTGATTTTTTTTTCTATTTGTAGATCACTTTGTTTAATTGTTCAATTTTTCATTTTTTGCTTGTATTTTATTTAATTGTGATTTCATTTCAGGATTTTCTGCTGATTTTAATTGTTATTTTTTGCTATCCATTTCAATTTTTCAATTGTATTGGTTTATTCAGGGATTTCATATCATTGTATATCATATTATACCATGGAATTGCGAACTAATGAAATGATTATGTATTCACAATCCTTCATTTACGAAAGAAAGATTCGAAAGCAAAATATATATTGTAGTTTGAAAAGCCTTTTCAAGTGAAGATCCTACAGTGACTTTCAATATGGATTTTCATCAAGTATTGGCCAGTTTTGTTCAATTTTTCAACCCTTCCGAGTAAAATTATTATCTCGAAATGAATGAAAGGACGTTCCTCGATTTTACTCTTCATCGGGTGTCGTGAAAAGCTGCAATTTTCCTAAATGAATGGATCCATTCAGTACCGTATTTCGTTTTCAAAGCATTCTATATATGTCAGTAACGAACCGATTACAAATCATATAACTCATTCATTATCACTACTCGCTGCTTCTATGGCAGAGAATAATATCAAAATTAAAAGCCTTGTTGTCGTACAACAGGGAAAATCCCTCACAAACCGACCGAATAGCAGAAAACTCTCTCCCCCAAATTGAAAAAGTCAAATCCAGAATTCAATTCCGCTTTCATTTCGAACTCTCATCATTTTCACAACTCTACAAATCTTATTTAAATTCTATTACTGGATGGTATCTGTATCAAACTGGAACGACGTAATCCCTTGAGGTATTTTTATTTAACCACGAGATAAAAAGCGACCGCTATTTTCTGTCGTCGTGCGATTTCTGACTTTTTTCTTCCTTTGAGATCGGCATAGTTGGATTACCTCATCTATGCATTCATCTTTTCATTTTGAATCATTCGCCTGTCCATAATTTGAATTGAATTGAGTATGACAAATTATTTTTCATATTTACATAGACTTTGGTATAAATAGTTGCATCGCTTCATGACAATAAAATTTTCCCTGTACTAAATAGTGCAGGTCATTATATCCATCTCTTGATATGCCACCGTAGTCCTACAGTCTGGAAAAAATGATTCAATTAGGAGAGTAATTCAAACCCAAACGATTTGAATCTATCTGCTGTCAAATAGTCCTCATATTCTTGTATTCACAGAAACCAAAGACAGTGCTTCAACAAACAATTTTTTATATCCTGCCTTTAATTTTCACTCGCGATTCAGACGTTACTTTGGAATATCCCTTATGCTGCGTTTATCGACCACCTAACGATACACAATATAGGGCACCTATTATCTTCACTTGCAAACAATATTGACTTCCTGCAAATCAATCATCCCAGTGCCAATTTCCATATTCGGTGACTTCAATGTCCACTATATCGAATAGCTCAGATTTTTCAAATATCAACGACGAACAAGGTGGCGAAGCTGAGGCTTTTGCAATAAGAAGCGGACTTACTCAGATTATAAATGAGCCAACCAGGATTCCTGACCGTAATGTAGAGTATGCTAGTCTTCTGGATCTATACCTAACAACCGATCCAGAAATTTACAAATTCACCGTAAGTTCTCCATTGGGATCTTCTGACCACAAACTCATTTCAGTGCTGAGTGGGAGGATCTTCAGGACCATTTCCGAAATTTCCCCTGGTTGGTATGTTCGTTTCAACTCTAAAGATCCATCAACTTTTGCTTCTGAAGGCACAGAAGTTATTCTGTCATCCATAGATGTATATGTTCCTTTTTAATGAAACGACCTTCTTGCAGCAAACCTTGGTTTAATACAAATTGCAAGTAAGCTGTCGCCTCCAAAAATCTCGCCTACCGGCAGTGGCGCAAAATGCCGGAAATTACTTCTCTCTTCTATAGATACTTTCACAGAAAGTGTTCAAGTTAATTGGCACATTTGATTCCACGAAGAGCTGTACCTATTAGAAATACGCGACGGACTGTGGCTGCTCATCGTTTTGAGGTTCAACTCATTACATCTCGAACTTCACTGTTTAAGAACTGTTTCATCTGGAGAACTGCGTTTATGTGGAATACACTTCATGAGGACGTTTTTCCAATTTGATTTAATTTCCAGCGATTCAAATCCGCTCTGAGAACAATTTAAGGAGTACCCTGTAGTGCTTGTGTTTTGTCATAAAAAAATGTAATCAAATAATTCGTTGTGGCATCCCTATTTCCGTTAAATTCATCTTCTATGATCATAGAGTCACCGACAGAATAGTAACTGAATTCACTAGTAACTCGTTAGGGTGAACAAAAATTTTCTACACTTCTGATAATTTCTTCATTGGAATTTATTGTATAAAGCATCTCGACTCAAAGAATCCATACAAACTTCTGAGTACAGGCATTAGCAAATTTACAATTATCCACCGTTCCAACTTTTCAGTTTTAATCTCCTTTTGAAATCGATTCGATTACAAGATGATTAGGCCTAATTTCTTGTAATAATCTCATTACGTTTATCGATCAAATACTTGTGGGGCCGATTACGTAACATAAGTTCCCTTGATAACGGTAATCTTCTTATCGGAACGGTGAAGTTCTGCTCCGCTTATTTCACGTCATTTATGTGAAGTATTTATGCACGTTTTGGTACTTAAAATAAGTTTTTAGGGATGAATGAGTGAAAGAAAAAGTTTTCGTCGATATTTTTCTTATAAAATTTGTAGAAATACAATTACTTTGAATGGTGTTTTATGTTTGAATTTTTTTCATGAAGATTGTTGAAAGGAAGTTCAGGACGTGGATAGGTTCAAAGTGGGTGAATGAGGTGAACTATGGAAGAAACAAAAATAAGCACAATCAATCAGTAACGAACAAGACCCCAGATAACTTTGATATTTTGTTTTGTAAAAATCGCAAAAAATGTAATTAACTCTCTACTGCAAATATCAGGCAATAATTCACTTGAATTGAGAAATCTGCAGTTCTGAACACCAAATTTGGAGTTCCACAAGGTTCCATTCTTGGAACCATATTTGGACTCAAATCTAAAAGGAGTCTGATTTCCAACCTCATCAAGATCCACATAAATGATGTTGCCTTGCCTTTCACTTCTGAATGCAAAAACTTGGGTTTGTGGATTGACTCCGATTTGAGATTTTCTAAACATATCAGTCATCTTTGTGAAACATCTTATAACATTCTCAGACAAATTTTTCTCAATAGAGATATTCTTTCTACACAACTCAAACTTAGGCTTTGCGAAAGTTGCCCAGTGACTTCAGAGTTTACACGATAATGACATTTAAAAAACGCTTGAAACTTCTTCTTAAATCCTGGTAATTGGTGCTCTGTATGTCGATTTTTGCATAACCTTTAATATTATTCATTTTAGGCAAGCTTTTATTATTGTGTTAATTATTGTATTGGTTAGTTCATCTTCTATTCTATACTTGTTATTATTATAGTTTTTTATTGTATACTTTTGCAAGGTTGATTTGAAAAACAGCTTATGCTGGTAATCCGCCTGTTCATCTATTTTTGATGGATAAAGTCGATTTATTATTATTATTATTTCCGGAGCCTTGCAGTATTTTTTTTCATTTCAGATTCGTTATTGAGGACAGTAATAAGAGATCAGAGTTGAAAACTAATATCGTCTCGTAGGATTCGGTACTTGGACTATCTGTAGAGTAGGGAGAGTGAATGTAGGTCCATTGCACTTGAGCCACATGTGACCCATTGTGCATCCTCCCAAGGAGTTGTCCTCCTAGGTCCTCCTGTCATCCTCACAGGTCCTTTATATCGGCAGGTGTAGGCCAAGACTCGCCAAACACACACTCTCTCATTAACAATAATTCCGCATAGGATATGCCTGACAGTTTCATCTTCCTGTTCACACATGCTGCATAGAGGTGTGTCCACTAGCCCTATATTGTGGAGGTTTTTCCTTTGTTGACAGTGGCGAGTCAGAAATCCTGTTAAGCGTAGATTTTTCCTGGTCATCGCCAGATATTTCTTCGTCGCCAGCTTCCCAGGGTTGCCCAGAATGATCCTGGCAAAATTGTATCCTTTAATTTCATCCCATCTCTTTAGGGATTGAGCATGGGTGTGACGTTTGGCTAGTTCCGCAATTGTCGAANGAATATTATAAATTATTGGACACAACTATTGATAACAGACTTGGCTGGAATCGTCATATCAAACAACTCAAACAATCACTCTCCAGTATGATAATTAAAGAGAGATGAACTGTTTCATGCGCAAATTCACTGGGTAACTGCTGGAATTCACCTCAAATATTTCGTTAACACAAAAGGCATTGGGAATACTTTCCGATCGTAATAGCAGAGACTATGGCCGTACTTTATTTGTTTTCCTCAAAATGTCATTGCTATCTTCTCAGATACAGGTATTAGCATGAAAACTACCTGAGTCGACATAAATACGCTGTACGCAGCTTAATATCCAGTGATCGGAGATATCAACTCAGGATGTATAAACCTCTGAGGAAGGTAGTCACTCATGCCAGTGAAACGTCAGGGAGAAATTACAAAAACCCACGGCCATCAAACGCGAAAAATAGTGAACCTATCTATCTATATATTATTGCGAAAGATGGCAAAAAACATTCCTGAGCATGATATTCAATAAGAAAACAATGTCAATGAAACTACAACAGTACATTGAAGGAAGTTAATCTTGTTTCGTACCAAAAAAGACAGTAAAACAATATATTGAAGAAAATGAACCGGAGTTTTTTTATATAATTTCAAATATTGGGCGAATGTCATTTAGGGTCGTATTGTTGCATATCCTTTAAACGGAAATGTAGTCATCAGTAGGGTCGAAAACAACACCTGCGGGTATTACCAAGTTGTACCCTCGGCCGTTTAGTTTGTTGGTTAGGTTAGGTAATGGGGGGTGGAATCCCCTGGAGAAAGTTTTGGTTTATATTTCATGTTACTGTTGACGGCGGGGTTAACAGACTAATTTTTGCTTCCATTTAGAGGACAATTATGAGGTTGTGTTGAACATAAATAGGTGAAAATTCATAGACAGAACTCACTTAGGTAAGGCTACTTAGGTGAAGTTTACTCAATTTATACACATGTTGTTTCTAGAAATTTGAAACAAGCGACAACATTTTTTGTTGGATTTTGTTTGCGAAACATTCACCTTTTTCTGAGCCAGGCAGTGAGGTGCAAGAAAAGCTTATAAAAAATATGTTTAAAATATGTTTTTCGGTTAACCAGCTATCACACCCCTACGAACGACAACCCTCAGAAGTTCAAACTTGTTCGAGCTAAGGACTAACGAGGTCTCACCTTTCAACCTGTGATTCCTAACTCGGCAAGTGAAAATCTAGCGTTCAGCCTGCGGCTTGAACCATCGACTCACACATCGGCTGATTGACTAAGTGAACAAAGCAACCACGTCAAACCGACCGATCTTATATTCTATTACTTCGGCACAAACTAGAGACGGAAGTAAAAGTTTGACAAAAAAGACCAATCAAACATCAAGTAGGAGAAATTTTCATGTTCTAGTGCAGGGTGGAATCCCCTGAGGAAGTTTTGGTTTATATTTCATGTGTTACTCTACGACGGGGTTGACGGACTGATTTTGGCTTCTATTTAGAGGACACTCATGGAAGTCAATGTATTTTCTTCTTCAGACTATTTCGGGATATTCATATAGGATGGCCCTTCGGAAATACTGGAGCAAGATTCACGCCTTTGCATATCGAAATAATCACCAGATCCGTATACTCTAGTTTCCACATTGATTATGACAATGACCATGTGTGCAGCGAGAAACTATATTTTGGATCGGATTATGGATTCGACAGTTTGAATAAGATGACGTTTTGCAGTGAAAACATTTCATCATGACCTCATTACAATAGATCATTTTCACGTCCTTAATGATTCTACTGCGTCAGCATCTCATACTAGAGACAGAAGTAGAAGTTTAACAAATAAGCCATTTTTTTTCAGTTAAACATCAGGTGATGGAACTTTCTGTTGTACGAGATCTGTTGAAAAAAATAAAATGAATGTTCAAATTCGATCAGCGAATTTTTATTCTATTATGTTGGTAGAATCGTCTTGCCACCCTTATTCGGCAATATTAGATACTTCTTCTTCAATCAACTCTATTAACCTCTTATCAAATTTTGGGAAATTATTTTCACGCCTGATGCTTTGTTTCAATTTTCCCCAAATCAACTCGATGGGATTGAAAACACAAAATACGGTTGAAGTCTCAGTATGGTGTGTCCATACACTTTTTCAAATGTTTTTGTCTGTAAAACTTCAAGTAGTTGGTTTTTGGTATAGTAATCTTCAAAATACAAATTGTTATCCATTAAAAAAACTTTGTATTTCATCTCGAATTTTTATTCGGTACTTTGATGAGCTGTCGCAAATGATAGAAAGCGTTGTCAAGAACTATGACACTATTGGAATTGGCCGCGATGGTAGTGCGCCCGACTCACGATCGGAAGATCGTGGGTTCGATTCCCGCCTCGACCAGATATTTTTCTCGAAAGAATTTATCTGTTTGAAGCTGGAATGATTCTGCAACCGTGTTAGGAATCACACGTTAAAAGGTAAGACCTCGTTAGTCTTTAGCTCGCACAAGTTCTCAACTTTTGAGAGTTTTTTTTCGTATGGGGGCGACAGCTGATTAACGGAAAAACAGATTTTAAACAGATTTTTTTAAACAGAGTCACATCCAAATTTGGTATCAATGTGTTTTCAAACCATTTCTCGCAACATTGCAGTCCTTAAGTTTTTTCCACACAATTTCATAGAATTCGGTACCCATCATTCACCGCAATGCACAATAATTAGTCGCAATCCTCTGTTTGCAGGCATGTTAGGTGTACACATTCTCGAACCATCAGTCCACCCTTTCGTAACTGTGTCGTGAGTGTGTCATACTGAGTTTCGTCCAAATAGAAAATTTGCCGTTTTTCTTGGCTATATTTAGTTATTTGTTATGAGTGTTTGATACGCAATTCCACCATTCTTCTGATTTCTATAACTTCTTGACGTTATTTGTTTATTATTTGGAATCTAAGTCCTAGTTTCCTTATCCAATTCTGAAGTCACAGCAGCTCACGTTATGGCTGGAAGTATTCAATTTCTTTATTATGATTTGAGTTGTAAGAATCTCATTGCTTTTGTAACAGTAGTATATTGTTTTTTTTTCAATGATTTTATCAGAAGAACATCTGAAGGTTTTGGTAAACTTGTATCACATTGCATCTTGCATTCATAGGGTTCGTTTTCGACTATTTTTCGTACAGTTGAGAAAGGAATCTCGGTCAAAGCTGATGTTGCTTGTAATAATTGGTTTCCCTCGTAACCAAACTTGAGATATAGATTATCACATACATTGAAATATACTCTTTGCGTTTCAATATTCAAATGCATCCGAATCTTATTCACAGCTATCTATTTTTCGCATTGTTCACCATCGCTATTGGAATCAATACACTGGAAAAAGTCTGCGTTGTTATCACACTCGGTATTACTTGAACAAGTACGATAGTACTTGTTCAAGGACGCCACATTTTGAACAGATAACAAAAAAAATTTAAGTAATTATAATTGCACCAATATCGAATTTCAACACTCAAATCGCGATCAGTTCCTGAATCGAACACGACGGCGATAACCATCCTCGCATCCCTGATTCCTATTCGTCACCATAACATGACTTCAAATTTAATTTTATGACTCTTCAGCCAATCATAAAACTCGGTTCGTAAAAATTATTCAATACGAACCGCCAAGTCTACAGTCCACGTGAACTAGTTCGTTGCCGGTTCATTTCTATGTATTGGAGCACTTTAAGAGTGCACAATATCGTTTACTTCGACTTTACAAAATATCGGTTGCACTCCTCATCAATTAAGTTAATGAATCATTACAAGAGGGTGAACCTTTTTCCAACTCCATTACCTAAACAGAAACAAAACACCAGCTGCTGCATTATTACAAAGTACCCGAGTAAATTAATATACTGATTAGTTAATAAACCGTGTTAAGTCAGTGAAATCCAAGGGTTACTGCACGTATCAAGTTGGATTCAGAGTTGAACATACTCATATAGGTGGGAAATTCATAGACATAACTTACATGAAACCACCTAGGGAAATTATAGTGAATTTATCTACAAGTTGTTTCGAGAAATTCGAAACGAACTTAAAACTCATCCCTCTGATCGAGGTAGTGAGGTGCAAGATGAATGCATATTCTATTAATCATATTCAATACTCAATACAGGGTATTCCACAGAAAATAATATGTTTAAAATATGTTTTTCCGTTAACCAGTTGTCGCACCCTTACGAACGACAACCCTCAGAGTTCGAAACTTGAGCGAGCTAAGGACTAACGAGGTCTTACCTTTCACCGTGTGATTCCTAACACGGGTTGGACGATAGCAAGTGAAAATCGATCGTTCAGCCTGGGGCTTGAACCACCGACCGAAACGGCGGTCAATTTGAGTGAGTGAACTCACTCACTCATGAATATATGTCTACATATGGTGAACTATAGGGGAGACCGGAGTAAAGCGGCCACTCTGGAGAAAATATTCTATGGTGAATTCAATGGATATATGCAATTTCAAACGATATTGAATTCAGTGTAGAAATGATAGGCATCAACAAATCAATTCTATTTTGAACAATATTTTTGGAATTTTCCATAGGGTGAAGTGGCCAGAAATAACAACTATAAGCTGTCATGAAAAATAAAACCTGCTATATTTTCAACTAATTTTAATGCGGTTTCATCGTATAATTTGTTTGCACTTGAGCAGCATCTGTTCATTGGTTCAATTTCTTTCTTCTCTTCACATCAAAACTTTCATAATTGTACTCCAAACGAAAGACCCTGAACAGAGAAAGATACCTATGAGCAATGCTGTTCAAATTTGGAAAATGGTCAGAAGAAAAACCTGAAGTGCCAAAATTTTTGAAATTCCCCTTCTGGGTTGGGTCTATCAATGTTGATGTACTATAAAATTCTTATGAGCTGTGGAATTCTATTCTAATATGAAGCATAAGATGCTTTGCGGTTGAACATATATCTATCTCAAATTCGACAGTAATAGCATGCGTACACTTCACTATGACATTTTGATATGAATCTTTGTATCATATGGTGGAGAATGCAAAATAATCAGCTGTACCTACTACTTTTTCTTACTATCTAAGAGCAAAAGAAAAAAAAGACAACCTGTCATGATGAAGTGACTCCATCATGATGAATTCAGTTGGTTTAGGCTTCCGATTGTATGGTTTAGTACAACAAGGCATCTGAGAGATCAATGCTGAGCTCACGAGCTGTTGAATGCTTTGCAATAATAAATTCAAGGCTTGTTAGTTATGTTTTTACTGCACTGAGTCTTGCATGGTACATTCTGTTGAGAATGTCTTTCTTTCAGCAAACATTCTCTTTCCCTGATCTTCTCTGATATATCAGTTGATTTATCTTTCAAAATTGAATCTAAAAACATCCTACACCTCCAAAGGAAATTTAGGATACAGATTATTCAATGCCAAATCTAAATTAGACAAAGGGAAGAGATCTGGTATATATCGACTAGAATGTGGTGAATTCCCCGCCATATATACAGGCCAAACTGGTAGAAATTTTGATATAAGGTACCATGAACATGTCATTTCGAATAAAAAATCATCAATGTACGAACATCTTCAAAATTCGAAACATAAAATAGATAAAGATAATTTAAAAATACTCCGCCAGTGCTAAAAAGGGAAAATGATGAATCTGTTGGAATCTATGGAAATAAACAGGTCAAAGAAAGATCCCAATTCTATTATACTCAACAAATAACTTGATCTAAACAATAGTCCCCTCCTGGACCTATAACCCAGTTCCTAAAACCTATATTTTATCAAAAATGTTCATGTTCATCGATGTACCACTATTAATTGAGGTTATCCCAGGTATAGACAATGTAGATATCAAAATATTTATGATAGATATAGGCAATGTAGGTTTACATTTGAATGTAATCTAGTTACTTTTGAAAATGGTGTAATGACCGAAACTGGTCAA
Organism: Leptinotarsa decemlineata; assembly: GCF_000500325.1. Taxonomy (NCBI): domain Eukaryota; kingdom Metazoa; phylum Arthropoda; class Insecta; order Coleoptera; family Chrysomelidae; genus Leptinotarsa; species Leptinotarsa decemlineata. The sequence continues at coordinate 107,357 of NW_019289885.1, forward strand.
CAAATATAAAATAATCGTGGGAAATATACAAAAATGTGTTTTCATAGTGTATCCTCAGTGGACATGAATTTCCATAAAATAAACAAGTCGTCAATCAAAGAAGTGGATTGTGTCAAACAACCCTAGGTATCTTCATTGAAACTTTGAATTTCTGATCAATTTTCAAAACTGCATAGAAATATGTATATTCAAACCAATTTCAGGCATCCCATCAAAGTTTTTATAGCTCATTTATCAAACTGACTAACATCTAGATTTGATGACAAGTAATATGATGAATTGAAGTAGCTCCATAAATTCACTGCAGTAAAAGCGATGTAAACACGACTTGAAGCTATCCCCGAATATATATCACTGGATCCATTTGCCAAATTAGCCCTTACTCTTTTTTATTATGTTTACTATTTGCTCGCATCTCTCAGCTTTGACGAACAGATAAAACGCAAAGTGGCAAAGAGGGGGAAATGTCAATACAAAACACCACACTGAAAGAAATATAAAAACTTCGTTCTTATTTGGAATTTTCTTAGTTCTGTTTGAGTAACGTAAATGCGTTAATCCTTTGTCTCGCGTTTAGTTTTTTTTTTTGTGAAATATGACTGATATGAACTAGTGATTTAAGAAGTTGAACTGCTGACTCCATTAGGGAGGTTAGTCTAGACCGCAGACTCTTGAAAGGGGCGATTCTGGCCTTCACATTTATGAACATCAATTTTTCAGGATGAGATATGGAATAATCAACAATATTGCAGACTATTTTCTACGTCACCTAATGGGAATCCATTTCTCTTGAAAGCAAAAAAGAGACTGCTGATGAAATTGAATTCATTCATATTGACGAATGATGTTTTGCTTCTTCGCCATGTCTAACAAACTACTGTGTATTTTTTGAATTACTTTGTAGTGGTTTTCAGGTTTTATGATTATATAAAAATGTCGATACTATTTTTTTAAGGACAAAACACAAGCACAACAGCAAAAACCTTAGGACACTCCGGAGCGGTACCTGTGCGAAAGTAGCGGTTCACATTGGATTTGAATCGCTGGAGAAGAAATCCATTCGGAAAAACGTTCTCAGGGAGTTTATTCCACATAAACGCAGTTCTCCAGATGAAAGAGTTCTCAAATAGTGAAGTTTGACGTATACTAAGTTGATTGACAACACTATTATCAGACACAGTTCCTCGCTTGTTTCTGATATGTACCGCTCTTGGTGGAATCAAATGTGCCAAGTCACTTGGGCAGAGCTCTATACATGAGAACAATACTCCATACAAAGTCTGATCTGAGCTCTATAAGGCATCAAAAGTTGCTGAGGTGTGTATAGTTTTCTGTTTCGAAACAGTGTTCCAAGCTTTTGAGAAGCAACCTTTGCAATTCCAGCGCCAAGATTGTTCCAAGACATGTTGGTGTCCATTTCAACCCCCAACAAACTAATCGAAGCAGAAAGCGGAATTGTCTCACCTGATATCCGTCATGTCATATGTCATGTCTTCTTGGAGAAAACCGATGCCTGGATTTTTGTCGCATTGAATTGAACCTGGTTACTTCCATCCCAATTCGAAATCACTTCTAAATTCTTATTAGGATATGCAATCTCCTGCTGCCGGTGAAGATGTGCCTCCGAAGCCGATGTCCTGGAATCCAAATAGAATGACAGACAAGTGTGCTGTCGTCAGCAAAGCAATATATTGCAGTTTTGTTTTTTTCCAATGAGTCGTTGATGAACAATAAAAACAGGGTTGGAGACAATATGGATTCAGCGTTGATAGTGAAAGTATTCAGCCACTTGCAGGGAACGTTTCATTCAGGAAGCTATACCAATCAACTATATTTTTTTAATACAAAATTAAATAAATTTACTTTTTCATCGATATCTCTACAAAAACTCATCATCTGTTCAAAAAAAAGATCGATTCGTAAATGAGTGTCAGTATTTCTAGTCCGTCAATATTTCGTCGAATCTATTAGCACCCTAAGGCGAACTTTCATGATGAATAACGATGTTATTTATCCATGAGCAATTGGCGCAGTAGGTTGACCCGAAGAATTTTTATTGAAACTGTTATATAGTGCCTTTGAGATGTAACAAAAAAATTCGTAATATACCGAGTGACACAGACTCACGGTACACCTCCTTTTTGTCATTTTTTGAGCTGTTGTCAAGAAAAATATATACACAAAAAGCCAGTTTTTAGGTAACGGAATTTGTTTGCAACTTCCAGTTCTTCGGGAAATGACATCAAGGTTTGATTTTAAAATGGAACACCCTGTATACTATTATCATTTTGAAGTCTACATGATTTTCTAAATTCGATGGAACCGCCTAGTTCATATTTGAGTTACGTATTGAAAAACATGGTTCTATCAAGTGGTCTGCAAAATCACCCACCCTTTACCCTTCAGGTCCCCTTCAGGTCCTAGCGGGTAATCGAAAAGTTGCTATGAAACAATGACAACAACAACTTTCGGCGTCTCAAAAAACTGTTGTTGTTACTTAGCTACTGAATACATTGTTGAAGAGTGTATTGATAATAGAAATAACTTAAGATTGTTTTTGACATAAATAAGGAAGTGAATGTGCAGCTAATTCATGGTAAATGTCACCAGTTGTACTCGAAACGATATCACGTAAGACAATGTCAGGAGAGAAACTAGAGAATTGTTTCATTGTTTCACAGTAACTTTCCTGATAATTCGCGAGGACCTTGGAAAGGTCTAAAGAGATTGAGTCAGGTGATCTTGCATGTGTTTCGTAAAAATAGCTCGAGAAATAAAGAAAAAAGAGGGATGTACCATGAGTCTCTGAGTCTGTGTCACCCGGTATATCGTTCTTCTTCCATAAGTCTACAGGAAAGTCCGCGATCGCATATCTTTCACAGATAATACAAATTTCATTGTTTGAAAAATGGTCACAAATAATATGATATTTGGAAAGCTACTTGTAGGTATACGAGATTTTATTCCTCAATGAAATCATTACTTCAGTTACCTCAAACATTTCTTGCACATTATAATTGTCCGTGACAACATACAATTCAAATCAAATTTTTCAGGAGTTACCGCAAAATTGAAATTATCGCTCAACAAAATGAGTTCAAGCGGCCTCACATACTGATGAGACACGCGCGATGTAGAAATCGTGCAATTGCATTGGTTTTGTTTTACGTAGTGAATAATTTTGAAATTGTTTTATTTTGTATTCTTCAAGTATAGATACTCACCTACTTCTTACAGTTCTCTGGCTATATAACTTTTCAAAATCTGAAAAAGAAACAAAGGTAAATCCTGTAGTTTAATAAAGGGCAATTTGAAAACTTACTGCGTGATATCAACCACTGAAGAGTCCAATTAGTTACTGTTCGTATTCATGAATTTTTCCTACATATTGAAAACAATTAAATTTTTATGCTCAGCTTTTTAAGTAGTCAGCGTTCCAGAAAACATATTTTTTACGTATTCAAAACCCAAAATTCACTTGAAAACGTTCGCCTCAAATTATAATTAGCTTCAATTCTTTTGACATACGTCAATACACACAGCGTTATGCTGCATTTGAAAGAGCAAACTCTCTCAAAAAAACCAGATATGGTAAAGAAAGTTCATGGACTTTGCACCACGATAACACACGATCTCACAACGCTATCATTAGAAACGAATTTCTGGCTAAAAACTCATTAAACAGCCACCATATTCACCTGATTTTTCGCCCGATTTTTTCATTTGTCAAAGGAATGGAGCCTACTTCGGAAGCGATACAATGAATTTGAATGAATAATATAAATTTTGAGATTTATTGACCGATTTCTAGTACTATTTTGACATGGTTCAATAATGATTTTCTCCTGTTTCAGGGATATGCAGCAGTAAAAGTCTGAAGGGGATGCGCCTCAACGTGCCTCGCGCGGTTCGCGCCGGTCACTCCGTCACCCTGGGGTGTGATTACGACCTGGAGGACGCACCCCTTTACTCAGTGAAGTGGTACCGCGACCAGGGCGAGTTCTACAGGTACGTGCCGAAGGAGGAGCCACCGACGAGAGTGTTCAGTTTACCCGGACTTCACGTTGACGTAAGTGGATACTTTTTGAAAGTCTGAATCTAGAAATGTGAATGTTAAAATAGAAAACTACTCCACTTTATAACTAGTTTCCTTTTTCTCCTCAAAAGGAAAACGTGTAAATTCTTCAGTGAATGAACCATTATTCAGACAGTGGAAATATTGACAAGTTAGGATAGGATAGGTCCAAAGTGAGTGGGTCTATTCGACCCTCCACCGCAACCTGCAAAGGTTTATTGTGGCTCATACCTATTCACACTCAACCAAATGAACCCAGCTTCTTGACGAAGCCAATTAGTTTGTATGGTGAGTGGTCTTTCAGGTCAGATGGTGAGAGCACGGCTCTGCCGGACTCCAAAAACCTGATTCAGTCCTCAGCGGGACAGGCACAAAGTATGTGCAAAGTATGTGCTCAAAGGCGACACACACTGTCTCCCGACAGTCCGAATCTCTGCATATGATGATTCAAATGACAGTGACCTGGAAGAAGGCCTGTTAGACATCGTAGTTCATCCCTACTGTAGTCCAACGACTGTTTGGTATCAAGCTTCGAAGGGTGAATAAACGCCTTGGAGTGAGCCAATCATGGAAGATTCTGCCAGAAGTCCATAAATCTTCATGCCATCAAGGTGTTCACTCTTTGTTTGGCACAGCCTAAAGCGATGCCAATGACAGGTTCTGGTCCAATGGAGCTGCTGGCAGCATACTCCTCTGGAAGGGAGTCAGCAGCCTCATCGCCTTCCAAGCCAGTATGGCCAGAAATCTAGACCAGAGACAATCTGTTAAGTCTTTCTATCGAGAAGAGTCGTTTTTGGCAATTCGCTACCAATCAACTAGAAAAGTTGATATCTCTGTCCTGGGTGTGCGACTGAAAACACCTGAAACAGAACTGGAAGGTGTTATTGATCCATCTGTGAACCAGCAACTATCTGCTCTTAACATTTCCTTCTCCCAGAGGATCCAGTCCTCTCTGCTCGTGAACAGTACTTTATGAGGCAGTTTGTAGTTGACAGTTGGAGGCAAAATGTCAATATCAACAGGTATTCAATATTTAATTCCTGTTCATATTTTATAACCTGCAAACGCCTTTAAATAATAGGAGCAATGTTTGGAGGCTATAATGGGGGTTTTATTAGGGGTTTTACAACTTTTGGAGAGTGAGTCGTGGAAAATATACTCTCATGTGATAGAAAGTAGATTTATTTGTTGTGCAAGCTGCAAGTAGATAACTCAACTACATTGATCCATTCAAATTCGCATAGAGAGATGGAAATGATATTTTGATAAATTATAATGTGAAGGCAAAACTTTAAACTATTTGGTTTTGGTTCGGAAAGGATGAATGTTCAGTTCTTGTTAAACAGCAGAACGTCAAACACCTCTATGTATATATACACCAGAGCTTACATATAAACTAATGGGCGGTAAGTAAATACAATTTCAATGAATTGTCACAGTAAGTTAAATGTATTCTTTCTTCTAGAATCACTGGGAAATAGGGCTGCTAATGGAAGTAAATAGTTATTAGTTGTAGACCTACCTAATGAAAGTTACAAACTTTCCTTTAATTTTATATCCGAAAATCAGCAAATAAAATTCAGCCAATAAGCAGGGCAATTTACAAACAACAAGCGGTGTGATATTATTTAAGCAAAGCAATAGAAATAAAGGAAAGAGCTCGCCTGATCAATATGTATATCTTCCTCCAATGGATATTCTCTCCTGTGGAACTTCGTTCAAACCCCTGTAGAGGTGTGTTGTGTTCATGAATGATCTCTGAGATTTTGTGGTAAGTGATGCAGTTGTAATTAATGATTTTCTAGCTACCAGAGACTTCTTGTAATATCGTTATAGAGGTAAGGATAAAGGCGAAACATCAAGATGTAGCTGAAGGCTAAGCATATAAAGAAGGAAACAGGAAAAGAAAAAGGCCTGAAACAAACTAAGGTTGTACGAACAATTCTGTGTCAAGTTCTGATTCAATTGAAAAGAGATGTCTCAATCAATAGTTGATAAGCTAGCGAAAGACGTACCTGTAGATGATGAGTGGCCTTGAGAGAAGTCTAACGATTAAGGCTACATTAGGAAGATAGAACAATTCAAATCCAAAACACTTAAGTGAGTATTTTATTTCTCAGGAATGAAAAAAGTTTAATATTCACCTCATAATAACGTATATGGCAAATCCATTTTTATTTCCCAATCCCATGAAATGGGTTAATTGTTGCGGTTGTTTGGTCTTCATGGGTATTGACGTCACAGACGAGATGCGGTCCGTTTGGAGTAAAATCATCTCCAATGACGTCACAGGTGAACCTTTTTGATCAAACCGTTCAAGTGACACATATTTTCAATATAACTCAGCAGTGATGTGAAGTTATACTTTGAAGAACTGAACATCAGAGTTTTAGGTTATCCATTCCACGTATTTGTATTTCACAAAGATTTCAGAGAATACTTGAAGCACCAATGAAATCACAAACAAGAACTGATTGACGGTGAGTAATTCAGTGACATCTGAATGGAATTGAATATGCAAATCCTATTATTCACGGGGTACTTAAACTTAGAATTTGATGGATCTCGTGGAAGCACTTATTCAAAAATGGCCATTTTTTCTTCTTTCTCAATATTTTGTTGTATTAATAAATACGCAATAAATGAATGAACATCTAGGTTGTATATGATTTTCTCCAGGTAATATACCGAATATCATAAAAAGTAAATTAACACATAACACTTGAAACAAAAATGCTCAATTGTTATGTTCTTTGAAAAGTAGGGTGCTGTAGACAATAAAGATAGTTTATCGCTTTGACGGTATTTAATTATGTATTTCGACGATGGAACGAAACATAAAATGAGTATAACGACAGGTTTTATGATCTATTAGCAATCCACTTTAATCATTGTTTATTCGATTATACGATCCGTAGGTATCTCATTTTCGAAAATTTCACGACCCATCATACCTAGATAGTCACCGGATTTATTGGGTAATTTTCACAAATCATAATACGATTATGTTTTTCTCTTGCGAAAGTGATAAACAAAGTTCTTTTCATTCGCATACCGAAGAATATAAAGTATTCTCATAAATTTGCCAAACTAATAACGGATCTTCCAATAGGGACTTTAGAACCTTGATATTGATAATGGCAATCTTGTAGAAGCTACATATGACAGATTACTTGTCATTTATTCAGTTCGTTTTGCCAAATCACCATTGACGGATTCATGCACACATGCAAATAATATAATTGTTTCATCTAAATGGGTGTTCGGTTCGGGCAACGTACCGCGCGGTTTGCTCTTCTAACGTTCGCCATAATAGTCCTACCGAGACGACTATTCGCAATGCAGTGTATAAATTTGAGTCCACTGGTTCAGTGAACGATCGAACAACATCCTTACGTCGATAAAACGCAAGATCTGCCAAAAACATCGCCGCTGTCTGTGAGAGTGTGAAGCATACTCCGAGACAGTCGCTCACAGGAACTCAAATCAAATCAAGTTTATTATTAATCTGAAGACCACAAGTGTTATAAGACAAGTCAAAAATTGGATTGTAGAAACAAAAAACAAAATCACAGGCTGAAAACTTAAATGTTAAGATGATAAGTACAAGTACAGACAGAGTACACTACAATTTAAATATCAAGATGAAATATGCAATCACACACAAAGTACGACAGAATTTACTATCAGTAATTTATATACTAAAAATTCCTTCCAAAGTATAGAATGCATCCTCAATTAGTACTGTTTTCAGTGAAATCTTCAATCTGAAATAGGTAGTTTCATCTTTGAAGTTTTGGGAATTTTATTAAAAATTCGAATTCCGATGCTTAGAGGACCGTTTTGCGCTAGGTTCAATCCGTTTTGAGGAGAATTCAGCAAATGCTGATTACTGGTGGAACGACCGTGGAACGACAGATCAAAGTATTTCTACGTTTGTAAATGTAACAAGCAGATCACAACTTGGTGAATTTTGCATCGTTACTTGCGCCTGCACCCCTACGAAATTCAGCTGACCCAGAAACTGAAGATGAACGACAATAGACAACAACGTTTATTCGCTGAATTGGCTCTGGAGCAGTTGGAAACTGACCCTATTTTCCATCGAAAAATCATCTTTAGCAATTAGTCCATTTCTGGATGAATGAATACGTGAACAAAACATTTTTTTAATTTTGGGACGATACCAATTCACATGAGATTCAAGAGCGTCCAATGCATCCCAAAAAGTCACTATTCGGTGTGGATTTTGGGCCGGCAGCGTCATCGGTCCATGTTTCTTTAAGAACGAGGTTAGCCAGGACATCATTGTCAACGGCGACCACTATAAGTCGATGATTACCAACTTTTTCTACCTGAATTGAACATTCTGGACACCAACGACATTTGCTTCCACTAGGTGCTACGTGCCATACAGCTCATGCCATATTGGATATTCAGCACGAGCGATTTGAGGGCATGGTCATCTCATGTGGAGGTGATGTGAACTGGCCACCAAGATCGGATGATTTGACCCTGTTAGACTTTTTTTTTGTGAGGTTTTCTCAGGTCGCAAGTGTGTGCGAATAAGCCACAAACCATAGCTGTCCTCACAGAAAACATAACCCAAGTAATCAGTCAATTTCAGCCTGATGTATACGCCAGAGTCATGGAAAATAGGACGTTTCGGATGCGCTCCACGCAGAGAAGCAGTGGCGGACATTCAAACGATGTTAAATTGCATACATAATGGCATCAATAGATCTTTTGAATGAATAAAAAATGTCGATGATATGTTACACACATTTTGCTTTATTCAAATTCAAAGATAGGAAGCGCTTAATGAAAGACCTATATTTTGGAAAATAATTGTGAACGCAATAGGGCCCAGAACCACTTGAGTAATAGTGGTAAGTACACTTTATTGTGAAATTTCCGCTGAATAGTTCACGAAACCATAACACGTGTTTCACTATGCAAGAGTTTCTTCAGGCGTGTTGAAAAAAGTGTTGTAATTTTACAATAAATTATGGTTTTCATTTTCATCAGTATTGCAGAATAGTGAATAAAATTACAATTCGTGTACAGGTTATTCATAGTAGCAAAAATAATATATGAAATGAAAGATGTAATTTCAAAATTCCAGAGAATCAATGTATTGAAGGTGAAACCAATGTAACGGAAAAAAATTGAAAACAATCGATATTAATATCTGAATCCGAATCACTGTTCTTGAAAATGATCATTATTGCAGCTATTATGGTAGCAAAATGATCATTTTTGACTCCAATAACTTTTGTTACTGAATTTTACCGTTAACGAGCGGTCGCCCTCAAAAGTCTTAACTCACTGAGGATTGACGAAGTATCACCATTTAACTAGCGATTCCCAGCACGGGTTTGACGGATGGCAGTGAAAATCGATCGATTCAGTTTTTTTTATTGGTTCATTACTGTGCTCGTTAAGTTTGTTAATGTATTTTCAAAGCGAACTTCTGATTCAAGTTCGTGTCAAAGAAATCAATTAAAATGAAAATAAGAACATTCTGATACCACATGACCCTATTTTGCATGAAAATGAAATATTAAAAGTTTTCAAAGTTTTAGGTAGATTTTTCAAAAAATATATTATTGATACGAGAATTTCTGGGTATCTGTTTTTTTGTTTGAAACCTCGGAAACTCTTGATGATTCTCGACTATGGTGAGGAGCATCATTCATTAACTTGGACAATGTTTCCCATTGGACACATGAAATTTGTTTGTAAGACATACAAAAGTCATGAATTATTGGTGTTTTCTATTTCTCTCATGAAATAAACAGAATATTACGCCAGGTGCAGTGGTTGGTTTCATTTGAAACCCTTTTCATATTCACTAAACATCTTATTTTTCATTCATTGATTTTTTTTAAGTGAAAATTTTATCCCAAGTACGCCCAAGTACTAAAGAAAGTGTGTGTCTCCTCTATTTGGAAAATGATGAAACAGCAGAGCACATACTTTGCACCTGCCCTGCAGGGGACCGAATCAAGTTTTTAGAGTTCGGCAGAGCCGAACCTAACCTAACCTAACTGTTCCAAACAGCAACCTCTCACTAAACGTCCGCTTTCATTTTGTTTATAAACTAATGAAGAAAGTCTCAAGTTGGGATTTTGAGTCAGTGTCATGAATTTTATTGTTATTATATTTCATTCAACTTACGAGTATATCTGACAATTTGAATTTTCCAGCATGCGGCAGGTTAGATTAAGCTAGTCCAGATTAAAGGTTGAAATTAATAATCACAGCTTGGAAGCTTCGAAGTACTATATCATGGTGTACTTCGAAGTTTCGGGACAAAGATACTCCTTACATCACCTCATCAGCACAATTTTGCATAACATCAGAAGACGAAGCGCTTATTGTAACACTACGAAAGAGACAAATCAGCTCTTGTAACGACAACATAGGAATTTCATTTGAACTGAAAAGGACATATTTTCAGAAGTGATTTTTTTTTGTCAAAAAAGCTTTTTCGCGGTCTGCTTCTCCATAATTGAACAAAAAACTGGAAAACTGTAACGAGCTCAAGAAGTAGAAAGCCAATTCCAACAATTTTACTTGTAAATGTCATTGAAAATCTAAAATTATACGATATATACCAAAGAAACGTACCCTCACCTTCGTTTCCAAACTGTCTAACAAGGAGTGAATTCAATTTCTGTCGAATACCATTCAGGTATATGTCTAAAAACACTCCACTTAGCCAGCCTTTGAATTCACCAGGTGATTTCCACAAATCATAAGGTTATCTGTTTTTCTCTTGCGGAAGCGATAAAAAGTTTTCTCTCGGATGTTGAAAAATGTACCATCACGGCAGAACTTGAATCGCAAACCTTTTGTCGACATAAAGAATAAAACATGAATGGAACAAGAATTACAGTTTCCCTTTTCACTCTCGCTGGAGAATTTTGTTTTCATCCTACGGCGTATGCATACATTTTTTATGATTCATTTCTAATGCAGGTATTATGAACGCTCAGGAAAAACACATGCTTTAAACAATACTCATTCCGTTCCCTCCTGGGAAATGAATTTTTTGTGTTCTTAGGAACTCTGTTATTGTGCATAAGTTGTAGGCTTTTGTTGTTTGTATAATATATATCCAGTGGTTTAGAGGGTAGCAAATATTAATAGTTTTCGATAAAAAATTACTTCACTGTCTTTATATTTCTTGTACTTCTGTTCACATTTCATGAATATCGTCTTTGGGTGATAACTAGACTCATTCCTCCGAGATCTGACTATTTATAGGTCATTCGAGTGCTTTCACCTATCCCCTCTTCCCTATCTTCGCTTCATTGGTTTCGCTTGATTAGAGGTTTCTATATGTTACGTATCTCTACGCTATCTTGACTGAATGCGTTGTTGGAGAACATATACGCGGCTTCTTCGAATTTTATCCTAAACCAGTGTTCCTCTTGGTGGATGCTTTCAGCTTGAGCCCACTTGATGTTATGTTGATGAGTCCAAACATGCTCTGCTATTCTGGATTTGCTGATTTCTGCTCGCTGTATGTGTTCCTTGTGTTCAGGAATGCTAACTTTCAATGGCCTCTTAGTTTCACCGATGTATGATTCTCCGCACTCGCAGGATATCCGGTAAATGCAATTCTGGCATTCGCAGGCCACGTTTTAGGCCTGAATTTCATGAGGCTGCTACGGATATCCTTTCCGATAATCCTCTGATGTAGGGAAGTACAAGTACTGGTTGTGGCGGCTTCTCTTCCTTATGGAGCTCTTGCTATCTTCTAGCTAAAGCCTGTTCTACCATCACTCTGGAGTAACCATTCCGTTGAAGGTCATTTTTGATGATGCCTAGTTCCTTTTCAAAACCTTCCTTTGTATTACAAAGCTCGAAAGCACGGTCAACTAGAATCTTGATAATTCCATTCTTAGTTAATTGATGGTGGTTAGATTTCTGGTTCAGATACTGTTCTGTGTGAGTGGGTTTTCGACATACAGATGTTTCCCATTTGGTGTCGGTCCTCTTCACCAATACGTCTTAAAATACGTTGTGCAATTCGTTGTGGACTTCCTTTTCCATTGTGAAAGTGATGGAAGGACTTACGTTGTTGATGTGCTTCAGGAAAGTGTCTAGTTTTGCATTCCCATAGTTCCATATTATGAAGGTGTCGTCTGCGTGTCTCAACCAGAATAGGGGCTTCTTTTGGGCTTCTTCAATGGCCAGAGTTTCAAACTACTCCATATTTATATTGGCTATAACCGGTGAAAGTGGCGATGCCAATGGCAATCCCTCATCTTGCGTGAAGAATTCGTCCTTCAGTTGGAAGTAGCAGTTTCGTACACATCATCCTGGTGATTCCATGATTACTTGTATCGAAAAGTTTGTTCTTTCATGTCCCCATCTTCGGAAAGCTTCTTCTGTATGATTTGAAGTGCTTCTTCGACAGGAACGTTGGTGTAGAGGCTTTCCACGTTGAAACTGATCAGTTGATTCTGCTCCTTGACTTCAATTTCCCCTAGTAGTTCAACGAAATGCCTTGAATTTTTCACAAAAGATGATGTTGTACCTTGCAGTGGTTTAAGCACTACACACAAGCACCACAGGAAAATCATTAAGGCGCTCTCAGAGCAGTGCGGGTGCAAAAGTAGCGATTCACATTGGATTTGAATCGCTGGAGATTAAATCCATTTGGAAAAACGTTCTCAGGAAGTTTATTCCACATAAACGCAGTTCTCTAGATGAAAGAGTTTCTAAACAGTGAACTTCGAGGTGTACTGCGTTGAATCTCAAAATGATTAGCAGCCGCAGGCCCTCGCGTATTTCTGAAATGAACCGCTCTTGGTGGAATCAAATGTGCCAACTCATTTGAACACAAATCCCCAACCTTTCTTTCATGTTCCGGGCTACAAGGTTGCACGTGATGTTCGCATCTCCAATCAGGCGGATGGCTCTTTTCTGGATGAAATCCAGCAACTTCAGGGCATGTTTGGGGGCAGAGCTCCATACATGAGAACAATACTCCGAAGAAAATCTGATCTGAGCTTTAAAGTTGTTGAGGTGTGTACAGTTTTCTGGTTCGGAACAGTATTCTACGATTTTGAGAAGCAGCCTTCGCAATTCCAGCGACAGGATTGTTCCAAGACAAATTGGTGTCCGTTTCAACCCCCAATAAACTTATCGAGGCAGAAAGAGGAATTGTCTGACCTGACATTATTATATCCGGTTCGGAGACATTTATCTTATTGGAGAAAACCGTTGCCTGCGTTTTTGTGGCACTGAATTGAACCCCGTTACTTTCACCTCAGTTCGAAATCACTTCTAAATCCTTATTAGGATATGCAACCTTCTGATGCCAGTAAAGATGTGCAATTCGCTGCCGATGTCGTGGAATCCAAATGGAATGACGAAACAACTTTGCTGTCTTCAGCAAAACAATGCATTGGATTCTTGGTTTTTCCCAATAAGTCGCTGATATATAATAAAAAGAGGGTTGGAGACAATATGGATCCCTGGAAAAACCAGCATTGATGGTGAAAATATTCGAGAGATATCAATCGACGGCCACTTGCAGGAAACGTTCTTTCAGAGAGCTGAAGAGCCATTCACAAAAATGATGCGACAAGCCATAGCATCGAAGTTTGGTCACCAAACCCTCGTGGCCCTCAAGGCCTTAGAAATATCAAGCGTAACAGCTCTTGTTTCCCAATGTTTTTTTATTGCATTATTCCAAATATGAGTCGCAAACGATAGAAGGTCGCCAGTTGATGTTTGTTTCCGAAAGCCATATTGATGATCGCTCAAGATGGTGAACCCCCCCCAAATATTTGAGGATATGGTGGTTTACGACTGTCTCCATGATTTTGGGGAATCACTGATATCAAAGCGACTGGTCTATTTTGATTTGGAAAACGTTTCTTGTCCTATTTGGGAATAGTCTGAACTGAGCAATCTTTCAACGAGAAGGAAAAATCCCTTTCTTATAACACGGGTTGAAAAGTCTGCAAAATACTGGTGCGAGTTCATTTGCGCACTTTTTAAGTACGATGACGACCCTCTTGATCAGGACCAGACGCCTTGTTGATATTGAGCTGATATTGAGCGGTTCTGAATGATCATCGACTGAAAGTGCGCGAGCTAACAGACTCAGTGGTGATTTTAAGTGCGAAACTTCGTATATTATTTGAAAATTTGGACATGATGGGTGCCGCGTTTGCTCACCCTAGAGCAAAAACAGGTTTGTGAAGATGTTTCAATTGAGTACTCAGCGACAGGGCCGTCGCCATGGGGGAGATGGGAGGAGCTTCCCCCATGCTTTTTCGACTTGGGAAAAATTTCCCAACCCAATAGTACAATAGGGAAAAAATGATAGGAAATGAGAAAAAAGAAAGGGAGAGGTAATAAGAAAAAGGAAAGCACCAGGAGAAGGTTGGGATTTCCCAACATGTATAACTTGGAGATTCCATACTTTGAAATTCCGAGTTGTTTGAGAACTTCAAATTGAATTTCTCCCAAGTAAGAGAACAATCCTGAACAGTCCACAAATTTTGAAGTGACAATTTTACAAAATTCCCATCTTTTCGCTGTTTTTTCGACTTGGAAAAGTTGGGAAATTTCGGGCTGTGAAGATAGAACAATAATAGTAGAAAACAATAAGCACAATATTGAATATTACTGGAGTTTTTTCCCAACACCAGGAAGAGGAAGATTAAACAGTTCAATCTTCCTCTTGGTGATCGAAACCCGTGTCGAGGTGTTAAAAATAACGATTTGGTGTCGGGAAAAAACTCCAGTAATATTCATTACTACACCAAAGGTTCCAAACAGTGCATCATAAGCACAATATTATTTAAGTTTTGTTTCCTTTTATTTGTATTGAATATTCCTATACATGGTGGATATGGTGGAAGACCAAGGACCTTGATCCAAAGTAGAATAATTCCCGTTATTATTTTTATAATTAACAAAATTCATTTTTGTTTGTACATACCCTAACGAGCATAAGCATTCAGCCAATCTTTGGATAGCTTAGGAAGAACATTAATATATTATAGTAGTAACTAATCTTTTGGTTTTCATTTTTTCGAAAGTTGACAAATTTTGCTGGTGGGCTTGGGAAAATTTGGATTTCCTCCCCCCTGGTTTTTCTTTTCGCTACGACCCTGCTTATCGAAGTTGAACAGTAACAAAGCAGAATTCCTGTGTCGTGTCATAATCATGAATGAAACATGGGTCAATCACTTTACATCCGGGAACCGGCTCCAAAGAAGGCGAAGACCGTTTCATCTGCAGGACAGGCCAATACTTCGGTAAAACTATTAATGTCGAGTATTATGCGAACTTATTGCAACATTTTAGTAAAGGAATCAAGAAAAAACGGCAGCATATGGCTGAGAAAAAAGTACACCAGCTTATGAATCCATTATCGCAATGACCAAAATTAATGAATTGAAGTTTGAATTGCTACCTCGCGCAACCTTTTCACCAGATTTAGCCCCCATGGATCATTTTCTGTTCGTAAACTTGCAAATATGGCTTAGTGGTAAAAGATTTCCCAACGATAAAAAAGTGATGTCGGCAGTCAAAAGCTATTTTAGAGAGCACCACAACTCTTACTATAAAAACGGTATCGACTTCGATTCTGAATTGACCCACAATGTGTGTATTTCGAACTTATTTCCAATTTGACAAAATGATTTAGACTTTCACGGCTGAGGTTTTCAGTGTCATTGCTTTCTTCCTGACGTTTCGCTGGCGCGAGTGGCTAGCTTCTTCAGAGGTTTAACCATCATGGCTTGCTGCGGGACCCAACGCAATCTAAGTTGAGGAACGTGAAAAAAATCATAAGATCTTCCTCACTGCCGGAAACCACACAGAAATCCATTCTTAGAACTGAAGCTGTTCCACCTAGGCTCTACGGGCTTCCGAAAATACACAAAGCCAACATGCCACTGAGACCGATAGTCAGTACCCCGGGCTCTCCGACCTACCACTTGGCGAGACATCTGGCCTCGCTCCTACAACCCCATGTGGGAAAGACCAACTTCTACGTCAAGGACTCGATAGAGTTCGTTGGTAAAATTAGGGGCTTAACGCTGGAGCCGACGGATATTCTGGTCAGCTTGGATGTGGTGTCTTTGTTTACCAATGTCCTACTGGAAGACTCTCTGTGGGAATTAGCCCACGTGTTCCCGAATGACATCCTCGAACTCTTTAGAGAATGTCTCACAGGAAGTTACTTTCAATGGGGGGGGGGAAATTTCTATGAGCAACTAGATGGCGCGTTGCGATGAGGAGTCAGCCCAGTGATAGCTAATTATTTCATGGAACGGTTTGAAGGGAAGGCGATAGACACTTCTGAATTGAAGCCGACCTTATGGCTACGTTACGTGGATGACACCTTCGTCATCTGGAAACATGAAAGAGACACCCTGAACCGTTTCCTAAACCACTTGAACGCCCAACACCCCAGCATAGAATTCACCATGGAGATTGAGCAAGACCAACGGATAGCATTCCTAAATGTACTAGTAGAACGATGTGGTACCAGACTGACCCACAAAGTGTATCAAAAACCCACACACACAGATAGATACTTGCACGCACTATCGAACCACCATCCTAGCCAAAAGAGAGGAGTTATCTCCACTCTAACGAAACGGGCACGGAGAATATGTGAACCAGAACATCTGTAGAGGGAACTTAAATACCTGGAAGTGACCTTGAGATCGAATGGGTACAGTGCCTCCGAGACCAGAAGAGCCATGAAACCGAAGGGCAACACGGTTCAGGTCGGCTAAAGACAAAAAAAACCCATTATCAGCAGCAGGGGTCTATCGCATTCCGTGCACTTGTGGGAAGGTATATATCGGAACCACCAAACGATCCATGGGAACAAGACTAAAAGAGCATGAAAGGAATTGCAGACTAGGCCAAACAGATAAGTCAGCTGTGGCAGAACACGCACTGAGTGAAGGAGACCACATAATTTTGTTTGAGAACACAGAACTAATTGCCCCCAACCAGGGATACCATAGCCGACTGGTACGAGAGGCAATAGAGATCTACAAACACACGGATAATTTTAACAAAAAAGAAGAAGCGGTGAACCTCAATCAAATATGGAACCACATTTTAAGGAATTAGAGAATAACGAACAGGACAACAGGCAGCAAAATTGTTAATATTCCAGGTTCAAGTGCAGTTACGAATACAGGTACAAATGCAGGTACAAATACAACTGATTAGCTGACAAGGCATAAATACGCTTTACGAAGCCTAAAAGGTAATCATCGGACAGCAAGCCATGGTGGTTAAACCTCTAAAGAAGCTAGCCACTCTCGCCAGCGAAACGTTATTTCCAATTTATTGATGTATTTCATTTCTTGCATTTTCATTTTTAGCCAATGACGAAATGAAATACTTCTCGGTAACTAATCACCCTTCTTTTGAAAATTCTTGTAACTACTGTATAATTTCTCATCTGGTAGACAAATCGAAGACAAAAGCCACAGGACGGACCTTTGTTTGAGACAATAACCGCATTCGCTCCATCGCAGAAGTTTGTCTGGAAGTTTTCGTTGATTTCAATAGAAATTTGCCAGTCATTCGACGAGTTTGTTGTTTTTGTTAGCGTTTTATCCAGGTCTTTAATTACGAAATGACAAGCTTATAGTCTATCATGAATGTGACGGTTTTTATTTGATGTAAAACAGTAATTGCAGTAATCTGGGTCGTGAACAATAAAGCGGCTGTTAAATGAATGAAATTTCAATTAATCATCCTCGGATAATGACAAAAGGTGAGGGAACATTTTCTGGTGAATTTGCTGGATTATGTAAAAGTAAAATTGATTATTATAATGTTAATCGCTTCTCTGGGAAAAACCTTTGGAAAAAGAAATTGTTGCCTCCAAACTCCACGAAGGCTACAAGTTTATTCGTAATTTTTCGAAGAATGGGGGTCGAACGATAGTTCATTGGAAAAGTGCCTTGATTTCCTATCCATAGCAGCTATGACTTCAAAAATCGATCATTTCGTTTAGAAGATATAGAAATTTGAATTTCCAAAAATACGTCTTCAGAAAAATTTATGAGTTTGATCTATATCAATTACTTACTTCCTGATTTTGGCAGTGAATAATTGAATTGTTATCTACCAACCATCACACAGGTTATCTTCAAGCTGTTGTCGTGAATTTTAGTACATTCGCGATGTAGCTCAACGAAATACATCAATGTGTCATGATCAATTTTGCCAAATGACATGTCACGATGTTCATTCAGTTCTTGTACCAACTGAATGTAATAGAAATATAACTTGTACTTTCCACTGTCAATTAAAGTTTGTTTCAAATCTGCCAACTCTGGAACCTCATCCAGTGAGATTTAAACACTGCTTTTATCATTCTGTACTTATCCAGTTTTGCGAGATATTTCCACCAATTCGCGATGTCCATCAGGATTCTGTACCACAAGCATCATTTTCAATTTTCTTTACTGAGTTGCGTTACTTCAAAACGTCAAAATGTTTTTAACGAGTTTACCACAGTTCTAGACTAGACAAAGTATGCCTATATGAATCACTTGGCAAGGAAAACTCTATACTCACCGAACGGCAGAAACTGCGAATTGTTCCGAAGATATTCATCTTCAAACATTCACCATTATATCTTTTTTTATTTCTATGGGTACGTTATTTTTGAACCTAAAGGTCATTGTGATTTTCCTATTTTGTTCAAGGACAAAACGCAAGCTCTACAGGAAAATCCTTGAGGCTGTCTCAGAGTGGTGCCTGAGTAGCGATTCACATTGGATTTCAATCGCTGGAGATTAAATGCATTTGGGAAAACTTTCTCAGGATGTTTATTCCACATGAACGCATTCCTCCAGATGAAAGAGTTCTTTAACAATGGAGTTCGAGGTGTACTGAGTTGAACCTCAAAACGATGAGCAGAAACAGTCCGTCTCGTATTTCTGATATGTACCACTTTTGGTTGAATCAAATATGCCAAGTCACCTCCCGTGAAAGTATCTATAGAAGAGAGACAAATCCTCAACCTTTGTTCAATGTTACAGGCTGTCAAGGTTACACGTGATGTTTGTGTCTTCAATCCGGCGGATGGCTCTTTTCTGGATGGAATCCAACAACTTCAGGGTATATTTGGGGGCAGAGCTCCATACATGAGAACAATACTCCAAAGAAGGTCTGATCTGAGCTTTATGAAGCATCAAAAGTTGTTGAGGTGTGTACAGTTTTCTGTTTTGGAACCGTGTTTCAAGCTTTTGAGAAGCAGCCTTTGCAATTCCAGCGACATGATTGTGTCAAGACATATTGGGGTCCATTTCAACCTCCAACAAGATTATCGAAGCAGAGACCGGAATTGTCTGACCTGACATTATTATATCCGATTTGGAGACATTAATCTTCTTGGAGAAAATCGATGCCTGGGTTTTTGTGGCACTGAATTGAACCTGTTTACTTTCACTTCAATTGGAAATCACTTCTGGATCTTCATTAAGATATGCAACCTACTGCTGCCGTTGAAGATGTACCTCCGTAGCTGATGTTCTGGGATCCAAATGGAATGACGACACAAGTGTGCTGTCGTCAGCAAAGTAATATTCTGGATCCTTGATTTTTTCCAGTAAGTCGTTGATATACAATAAAAAAAGGGTTGGAGACAATATGGATCCCTGGGGATACACCAGCGTTGGTGGTAAAAATATTCGAGTGCTATTCGACAGCCTACATTTTATTCAATTCCAGTCCCTAAAAAACATGATTTATGGCTATTTGTAATGCTCTGATGAGAAAGCGGAAATTGGAGAATTCCTTCCTGAGGCGGCTAGCTACCCGAGTGGTTGATAAACTAGTTATGACAAACAGAAGGTGTACCAATATTGCTAACTTATCACTTTTTTTATGTATTCATGATGAAACAATCCTTGAATCGAATTCAATATCAAATGACATAAAATATCAGTTTGTATATTCACAATATAATATTTACAACATCGTACCAATATTTTCATAACGATATATGAGTTTATATCTCTCCACGAACTGAGAAGTCAACAAAGCTCTACCCATATTTTGTTTCCCAATATCAAACAAATATTGCTAGGTAATATTGATTGATGTAGTTTTATTGAATTAGTCTGAAAATGTCCATGAAGGGTGGAACTGCAGTAACGATAGTTACAAATAAAAGGGGTAAAAAACAGAAAATTTCATTTATCATTGTTCTAGCTATTATTCCTCAAAGAAGTCTGAATAATCACATTTTCATTCTGTTCAGCACAATGTTTACATTTTTAGCCAAAGTCTTCGAAATATTAGGAT
Source organism: Leptinotarsa decemlineata (assembly GCF_000500325.1). NCBI lineage: Eukaryota > Metazoa > Arthropoda > Insecta > Coleoptera > Chrysomelidae > Leptinotarsa > Leptinotarsa decemlineata. Next base: position 127,758 of record NW_019289885.1, read on the forward strand.
GAAAAGAAAACAATTTTGAGGTAGATGAATTCCCAAGGATTACTTGCTTAAAACTTACTTATGAATACATGAAATGTTACAGTATATAAAATGTTGTTTTTATGACTATATAGTATTTACAAAAATACAGTGAAGAATAAAAATAACAGACCAAAAAAAACTAGCAAAAAACATCAAAGATAAAAAAAAAGGTACAAATATGTAATCAATACAACAACATAATTTTGAAATTACTTGATATGAATCGTAATATACATCGTGGTATACCGAAAGACTAGAATTTGCATTTCTTCAATTTTCCCCCCTTTTGAACGGGTCAACTGAAAATATTTTGGGATAATGAAATTAATGCATGAATACTTTATTTTGAAGTGAAATTGACCGATGAAAATTTCAAGATGGCGACTGGGCCTTAATTGAATGGAAAGGGTGGTTTTCTGACACATCACTTTGAAGCTCCTGACGAATAATTTACAACCCTAGAATATGAAGTCAATATCTTCATCTACTACAAAATGGCGTTACATTTAATAATTTCCTGAAGACAAACACATTGATATCGATACTTTAGAAATATTCCTTTTTATCTGCCATATGGCAAATCCAACAACCCGATAAGGTTTGATAAGTTATTTTGTGTTTATAAAAACGTTCAGTTAGAATATTCTCATTTAGTTTTCGGTTTTACTAGTAGAAAGGTACCACGTTAACAATCTCTAAAATGGTCAATTCTCGTCCATTGGAAGGAAAAATTGAAGCGATTTTCATTTACGATGCGTCGCGTAACTTTCCCGAGACCGAAAGGATTTTCAATGAACGTTTTCCGAATCGTCCTATCTGTAGAAAATATTTGAGGGAACTTGTATCCAAATTCACAATTACTGTTAGTGTACATTACAAAAAGCCCCCAGGTCATCCGTCCATTATGGAAGAACACTGCAAATAATTGGTGAGATGGTAGTAAATCCTGAACAGTCTACTTATTCCGTCGGAAATGTCTGTGAGGTGTCTTCTTCTACTGTGTGGAGACTGTTGAAGAGGAATAGGTATCATCCAAACAAAATCAAAATGGTACACCAATTAACTGAAGATGACCCTGATCGAAGAACAGAATACTGCGAAATCATGACGGAAACCATTGCAAGGCATCCCACCTCCACAATATTTGTTTCAGTGACGAATGTATATCTTTTTCAACCAGAAATGTTCACAGACAAAATTTCCGTTATTGGAGTGAAACCAACCTTCACGTTTTCTGGTAAACACATACCCAATATCCGGAAAAAATTAACGTTTGGGCAGGAACATTGGGAAACCATATTGTAAAACCTCTATTTATTGATCAAAATTCAACATGGGAACTGTATTTCAATATGCTGGAAACTACTGTTGATCCTCTCATCACTGAAATCGTCGAAGCAAATCCTAATGAATTTGATATGGATATTGTATTCCAACAAGGTGGAGTACCACCACATTACTCCTGACAAGTAGGAAACTATTTGGATACTACTTTTCCCGGTCGTTGAATTGACCGTCGAGGTCCTACAGAATGGCCAGCCTTCTCGCCAGATTTGACACCTTTGGACTTTTTTATGGGGCCTTTTGAAGCAGAAGGTGTACGAAACAGAACCTGCTTCAATATTGGATATACGGCAGAGAATAATAAATATTCGTAGAGATATTGACGTTACTGTGTTCAAAAATGTTCGGCGTTAAATATCGGATAGGCTGTTCATATGTCAAGAAGTTCAAGGCAACCATTTCGAGCATCTTCTGAACTGACCTCAATCTGTAGTCTGACGGTTATTTTGTAATTGAGCATAATTTTTTCTGCTGTATATTCATCCAAACAATGAGCACTTTTCCGTCCATTTGTCAGAACAAGAAAATAACCCCACACGAAAAAACCAACTACGTGGAAGCTGCCGTCGAGAAAGAATGTTTGATTCAAACAAATTGCGATGGCGTACGTTCAACGTATAATACTTCCATTTTCGCCGGCTCCGTAACTAGAAGGTGCTTTGATGCTCTGGAGAAAACCTTGTTTTACACTTCATTAGACTCGTATGGAGGTACTTTATCTCCGTGTTGAATTTGCACTACCGTAATGATTCAATTATTTCCTGGAATGAATGGATATTTTTCACTCCGTAATGGTGTTTTAGCGAATCGGGAATAGAATTATAAAGATGAAAAATCGAATACGAAAAACTTCTCTGGAAAATTGCGGTCTTGTGTTGTGGACATGTGATTACATTTTTGTTCCTCAAATTTATGTTGTGTACGTCTGTCCTGAATGTTATTTTACGATATAAATAAGGCTGTATAATATAATTTTATGAAATAAACATAATGAATGAAATTTGAACTTTTGAAATTTAAATAGTTTTGAATAAACTCATTTGAAAGAATTTCAAAATTCTACTTTGTTTTATGAAGAACAATATACAGGATTTCTTGAGAAAAAATGCTTCTAGGTTTTCTACACTTTTCGACAGCGACTAGTCAGGCGAAAATCATGGAAAAAGTTATAAACCCCCACATACTCAAATATTTGGAAGGCTTCAACATCATCACTATGACTTTCGGAAACAAAGGCGACCTTCTATCGTATGTCACCCATATTTAGAATAACGCAATCGAGAAACATGGAGAAACATGTTGCTCTTGATATTTCTTAGGCCTTTGACCGTGTATGGCATGAGGGTTTACTGGCCAAACTTCCATGCTATGGCTTGTTGGATCATTTTTGTGTATGATCTCCAACCTTCTTTTCATTGTATATCAACGACTTATTGGAAAAAACTAAGAATCCAATATATTTCTTTGCTAACGACAGCACACTTGTCTCGTCATTTCATTTGGATTCCAGGACATTGGCTATGGAGGCACATCTTCACTGGTAGCAAGAGGTTGCATATCTTAATAAGGATCTAGAAGTGATTTCAAAATGGGGTGAATGTAACCAGGTTCAATTCAATTCCACAAAAACCCAGGTATCGGTTTTCTTCAAGAAGATTAATGTTTTCGAAACGATTATAATAATATCAGGTCAGACAATTTCGCTATCTGCTTCGATAAGTTTATTGGAGGTTAAAATGGACACCAATATGTCTTGGCACAATCATGTCACTGGAATTGCAAAGGCTGCTTCTCAAAAGCGTGGACCACTGTTCCCAATCAGAAAACTGTACACACTTCAGCAACTTTTGATGCTTTATAAAGCTCAGATCAGACCTTCTTTGGAGTATTGTTCTCATGTCTGGAGCTCTGCCTCCAAACATACTGCGAAGTTTCTGGATTTCATCCAGAAAAGAACCATCTACCTGATTGGATACGCGAACATCACGTGCAACCTTGGTACATCTAAGAAAGTTTGGAGATTTGAAGATACTTTCACAGAAAGTGTTCAAGTGACCTGGCACATTTGATTTCACCAAGAGCGGTACATATCAGAAATACGCAACGGACTATGGCTGCTCATCGTTTGAAGGTTCAACTCAGTACACTTGAGAACTGCGTTTATGTAGAATAAACTTTCTGAAAACGTGATAACTTAATTTAATCTAAGCTGAACTTTTCAATATTGAATAATGTAAGGAAGGGTTATTCATTAATGAAATATTGTATTGATTATATTGTGAATTCACACATATTATAGCTACCATAAGCCAATTGTTACTTTTGTTGGATTAAATAATGATACTAATAATGTAGGTACATACACAAAACTAGTATCATCAGTTCTAAGCCTCGCTTCACATAATAAAAGGACTTTACAAGCTCCACGATTAGATTTTCATAATGCTGTCAATAGTATATGTCTAACGCACAATAAACATTAAGCGTATGTCTGAGTAGAGAGGAGGAGCCTGCCTTTCGCTGACGCTGAAAAGGAATCCAGACAGACTAGCACCGTTACGTGTTAGGTAACGAAGTGGTTTACCCTCACATAAGAAGTTATCACTTCAAACTAAATATTTATAATACAATAAAAGCCCTCCTAGAAGATGTGTATGGCATACAAACTTAAAGAAAAACCGAATTACAGCAAAGTTGAAACTCCTTTCAAAACAACTACTTTTCCTCGAAAACATTACATCACACTAAAATCATTTCCTTTATTTAGTTTATCCTTGTGACATTTTTAATGGAATTAGTACAGATATTATTGATGAAAATGCTTCATACTGTGATATATAAAAAATCGATTCAATATGTCGCTTTCATTACACTTTATAGAAATGAATAAAAACACTTTTGTCGAATTACCACAAGTTATTTTATTTTTACGACCGGTTCAGGGGTACCCCATCATCAAGTATAAAACTAACATGTGTAATCTGAAAACTCGGTTATATCGGGAGTTTTTAGATGAGCTAGAAGTAGAGGTAGTTGAATGAACAAGGGTGTCAACTATTCCAACAAATTAATTTGTTTCCTTCATTACATATGTGCGGGATTTTGAGGTTATCTTCACTCATCTTGCTCGTCTTGCTCTGGTGATCGAGGATTATTTCAAGCTTATTAGATTCATGAGTCTGAGGGTGTAGAACGGATGATTCCAATAGGTTTGGCACTTCTCGTTACCCACAACGGCGTCTCTTCAATACCGTGGAATTACGAGATTGGTGGTAATAGGAGTGAAGCACTCTTCGGGCCGCTTTATAAAAATAAATAAATTAGTATTTACTGACTTCTGGGTCATAAAGCCATGTTGTTCAGGTGCTATGTATTTATTTGCGAATTTATACAGTTTCGAATATATAATTTGCTCCAATAACCTAGACGGGTGGATATAGGGTGAGACCACATATGCTGGACATGCTGACAGCAAGTGCATCAGGGTCTCAGACGCTTCCTGACAGGAACTAACTATACCTTGGTCAGGAACCATCACGCGACTGCGGTAGACTAAAGTATTGGAGTCATCATCCTGGCAGGTCATGTTGAACCCCTCAGTTTCCGTCTTCAGCCCACTCGACTTGATCAGGCGCTTTGATAAGCCAAGGTCTTCAAAGTTGTTGAAAAAGTCTCCATGCATTGCCTCATCCTTGTGTTGAGGCAGGACTGCGGCTTTCATATGGGCCTTTTGCTGAAAAGGTTTCAACTCAGTGATAGTAGTGAGATCGCGTAGCTCAATGTCGAAAACTAAATTGAGTTACACAACTGCTCGAGTAACTACCCTGGAGAGAAATGCTCCAATTCCTGATCATTCATGGTCACGGGCCATACAGAGATGGATAGAGCCTGACAGGCTCTATCCAGTACCATTCTGTCTTATAGATACTCCAAACTCAAAAGTCCATGGCATCCCTGTTGTCGGGGGAAGTACAACCGTAGAACAGACGATTCGGGATGCAAATTCCTATGGAGGTGCATCATGTATCGGGTCTTTACATCGAGCTGATCTCCCGAGTTCGCTTCACTACTTCAATCGAGTAGGGTGAGATTGAAACGGCAAGCATATTCGATGCAGTTTTGGTAGTTTTTTCCAGCAAAGAGTATTCATCCCATCTGAGTCTGGAGCAGCAAAGTTTTTGGAACCTACAGGGGCTCTTCAAACGTCATCAGGGGTTATCATTGCGAAGTTTATTGAGCTTAGACTGCCAAAGCTCTTTGCTGAAAGTTACGAACTGCGCTAGGGTTGGAATCTTTGAATTGAGTGGCTGCGGGTGTTTCTAGATACCCTTTCAGAAGGATTCCACCTGATCAGCAATCGACGAAATATATACAATACGCGGACTCTTTCGGAATAAAATAATACAATCATTATCATCATCATTATTATTTTCATCATCGTTAATGCATCTGCGACTGACAAATCATCATCCTTTCATATTTCGATTTATTTCGAAGAATTGGGAAATCATACAATTTGTTTGTGACGTTAAATAAACATCCTGTGATGGTATTCAAAAGCTCAATTCGAGTTGTAGGTTGTTTCTCTCAACGCATAAGTCAGGTTGGTATGAACAATTCTCAAACTAGTTTTTGCAACTTGATACCTTCTATAACCCATCATTATATCACTTATTTCTGCAATTGAAGATTTTTCTTCATTGAACCCAGCAGTAATTTTCATTATCATTTTTATTATCTTTTATCATAATTATTAGTACACTCGATCTTGGAAGAATTCCCATAATTTCATCAGTTCATTATTTTATTATTGTTCAATCATAACAGGATTTTTACAGGAAATCAAAACTTATTATTGTGTAGAAGAATATTCACATATTCAACAGGACGTATTGAAGAATATTTAACAAAACTCAACAAAACTTCAGGAAACTCCAAGTGACAATATGATTAGAATCGTTCAGACATAATGGCTTGTTATCAAGATACGAAAAAAAAAACGGAATCAACAGCAGAACGAATACAGTTATTCCCATCTTATTTTTTTCACTCGCACAGGTCCATTAATAGTGATTTCATGCCAGTAATCTCCTGCATTTTAATACGTTGCATCTCCTGAATAATAATGATTATTAATTAGACCTGTTTCGGTGCTCAATCATGTCCTAGCTAACCAAAAAGAAATTAATTTTGTTTATCCGCCCCGTTGGATTCTCTTACTTTTTAATTAAAAGGTTTTACCAAGAGAAACCTCGTGCAACGACTCGAATAAAAACGACTGAATAATATCTTTCGTGTTATTTCTTCAAGGCAAAAGAGGATGAAATTTATTTGAGAAAATGATTTTTGAGGACTGGGCATTTCAATTGGTTTTGGACGGTCAAAAAAAAGAAAGTAATAATTCAACTGTTCTTCGTCAACCTTTCTTGGGTTTTTTCAATTTCCACAATTCGAAATATTTGAAAATTGTAATTGATTACTTTATATAGTTGTAAAGAGGGCAAATTATTCAGTTTCGAAGAAATAAAAAATTCATAATAGCGATCAACAAGATGTCCGCCAAGTTTTACTTAGAGATCGACCAAGCAACAATAATGCATTGAATGAAACCAACTGTATAACTAAAATACTAACAGTAAATTGATAGAATGAGAAATATTTTCAAAAACATGCTTCCATTTACATGCTTTGGAGACTAAAAAATGAACTTTCAATTGAATCGAACTCACTTATTTATCATACCACACAATTCATATGATATGAAAACTTGTCGCGAAATTTACTTGTGTAGTTAAACAATAATACAATATTGTCAAATATAGACAATAATCATGATATGATTCAGATTCATTTGATTTAATATATGAATTGAAAGATATTCCAACCTCACTTCAATATTTTAACACAAGAACACTCAGTATTGAAAATTCCATATTTCAATATTTCAAGTTCATAGACATCGAAATTGATCCGATCACAGGATATGGAATATAAAACAATCTCCAAATACGCAAACTTGGCACAGATTGCATACTGTGCATTTTACCTCAGTACAGTGACCGAATCAAAGTCGCAATGTCAGCATATAATTCTTTATAAATATTGAGGGAGGTCAAGATCACTGACAGTTAACAGACAACAGACAGTATTCATTTGAGTATCGATTAATCATCAGCAATGCAGCACATCTCCTTCTCTTCGACCCTGCTGGGTGGCAGTATAATGTAAGTTTTTGGTGTTTTAATAAATTTCTTTTTATTAACATTTTTGAGTGTGAGTTTATTTTTTCCGTTTCTTTACAATAAATATTCAATTAAATTTCCAAATGAGTTCTTTCATTATTTTGGATGAATGAATGAATGGGTGAAACAGCAAATAAAAATCCCCTCGTAAATAGCCAAGCGAGAACTGAGTTGCGACAATACATAAATTGATGCTGACAAGAAAAACTATGTTTTTTTGGCATAAAACAGATAAATCTTCGACAAGCTTCCATATCATGGGTTAGGTTAGGTCTAGAGTGAGTGGGTCTATTCGCACCACAAATCCGCAAGGTTTTATTGTAGCTCACACTTATTCACACTGAACCAAATAAACCCAGCTTCTCAACGAAGCCGATTAGTTTGTATGGTGAGTGGTTTTTCAGGTCAGATGGTGAGATTACGGCACACTTTGGACATAACCTAACCTAACGGCTCTGCCGAACTCTAAAAACCTGTTAAATCCCTAGCGGGGTAGACACAAATTATGTGCTCTGATGTTTCATTATTTTCCAAACAGAGGCGACACACACGGTCTTCCGACAGTCCGAGTCTCTGCATATGATGATCCCAGAAGGCCTGTTAGACATCGTAGTCCATCCCTACTATAGACCAACAACTGTTTGGTATCAAGCTTCGAAGGGTGAATAAACGCCTTAGAGTGAGCCAATCCTGGAAGATTGTACCAGAAGTATATAAATCTTCTTGCCATCCAGGTGTTCAATCTTTGTTTGGCAAAGCCTGAAGCAATGCCAATGATAGGTCCTGCCCAATGAAGCTGATTGCAGCACCCTCCTTCGCAAGAAAGTCAGCAGCCTCATTGCCTTTCAGGCCAGTATGACCAGGAATCCAGACTAGAGACAACCTGTTGAGTCTTTCTAATCAGGAGGGTCGTTTTTGTCAATTTCCTACCAATTTATACGTTGATCGGTAGAAGCCAAGAGCTTCCGACGTCATACGACTCTCCGGGAATCTTTTAATCAACTTGTGTATGAGGTTGGATTCTTCCAATCTCATACACTCTCATAGATTCCTGGACAGTTTGATATCTCTGTCCTGGGTCTGCGACTAAAAACACCTGCACCGGAACCGGAAGGTATTTTTGATTCATCTGTGAACCAACAACTATCTGTTCTTGATATTTCCTCCTTCTCCTCATATCATAGAAATAATGTGATGAAATGAATTTATGTGTTTTAATGAATTCAAAGTTTTTTTCTCTGTTTGGAACATATGAACTCTCTCCAGTATTTTGTAGACTTCTCAACTTGTTTTACAAGGAAGGGTTTTTTTTTGTTGGAATATTGCTCGTGTTCAACCTATTCCCAAAGAGGGCAAGAGAAATGTTCCAGCTGTAGATCAACAGCCGACCTTCTATCGTATGTCACCCATATTTGGAATAACGCAATCGAGAAACATGGAGAGTCAGAAGCTGTTGCGTTGGATAATTCTAAAGTCTTTGACCGTGTGTAGCATGAGGGTTTGCTGGCCAAACTTCGACGCTATGGCTTGTCGGATCATTTTTCTTCATGGCCCTCCAGCTTCCTGAAAATCACGTTCCCTGCAAGTGGCCGTCGATGTATATCTCTCGAATACTTTAACCATCAACGCTGGTGTTCTCCAGGGAACCATGTTGTCTCCAACCTTCTCATTATTGGACCCAGAGGTGATCTCGAATTGTGGTGAAAGTAACCAGGTTCAATTCAATGCCACGAAAACCTAGGCTATGAAATTTTAACGAATATTATTGACTCGCCTGAGTTGATAGCAATGATGTCCTTTCATGTACCCCAGAGAAACACAAGGAATAAATATTTATTAGCTACTTCCACATATAACACCAATGTGGGGAAAAACTCTCCAATAAATAGAGTTACAGACTCATTCAACAGATACTGTTCCAATTTGGACGTTTTCTCCATGTCCTTACAAATGTATAAAAGTAACATAAGAAAATTTTTAATCATTTATGTTTAAGATTAAGCATTTAGATCATTTACCTGTTGAACGCCAATTTTGTTAGCACAATCTGTATTTTAGTGGATACTTGTTTGGGTTCTTTTACCTGTAAGTGTCCCGAATTTAGAATTAATAAATAAATGAAATAAATCGGTTTCCTCCAAAATGATAGATATCTTCGAACCGTATATAAAAATGTCAGTAGAGAAAATTTCTGCTTCGATAAGTGTGTTGGAGGTTTGAATGGACATCAGTATGTCTTGGCACAATCATGTAGCTGGAATTGCAAAAGCTGCTTCTGAAAAGACTGGTGCAAACCAGAATACTGTACAAACCTCTGCAACTTTTGATGCTTTATAAAACTCAATCAGACCTTCCTCCATCCAGAAAAGAGCCATTCGCCTGTAACATCGAAGAAAGGTTGGAGATTTGTCTCTATTTTATAGAAGGTGTTCGAGTGTCTTGGCACATTCGATTTTATACCAAGAGCGGTATTAGAAACACGCGAAAGACTGTGGCTCCTCATTGTTTTGGGGTTCAACTCAGTAATCCTTGAACTTCACTACTTGAGAACTCTTTCATTTGGAGAACTGCGTTTATGTGGGATAAACTTCCTGGGAACGTTTTTCCAAACGAATTTAATGTCCAGCAATTCAAATCCAACGTAAATCGCTACTTCCGCACAGGCACCGCTCTTAGAGCGCCTGAAGGATTCTCCGGTAATGCTTGTGTTACATCGTCGGAAAAACAGTGTGAAGGAAAGCTTTCTTCCAAAAATATGTTTGACTATAATATCAAAACAGAGTTCATTACAAAAAATGTGAACGTAATGAAATAGATTTCCTTTCAGTAACTTGTTCCAACTTCTTTATTAATAATTCAAGCATTGAATCAGAACCCGCCGAAAAGCTCGAAGTGACAACATTGAAAAATATTTTAGAAGGAAAAATTCTGTAGAGAAGTCAACGTTGCTTGCTGTTTTTTTATCTAACTTTATATAATTCCTAGATTGCTTGATAACCCAAATGAGGCAAGAAATAATTCTTCAAAGATTCCAACCTCAAAATAAAAATCATTGATTCCGAGCGGTTTTTTTTTAAACGCCGACTAAGATCAATCGTTCTCATTTCCATTACCACACCCTGTATAATCGATATTTCTTGATTACTATAATTTCTTTCCAGCTCATTAATTCAACACCCCTTCTTACTTACTTACTTCTCCCGAAGATTTCCTAAAAGAAAAATTCTAATTAGAACGAGAAGTGAATGCCGGTCTGTTGCTAACCTCTTGATTCTGTTGCGATTGCAAGAAAACCTGGATAATAATGAATTTTTCCAAGATGTCTTTTTGTTCAGATGTTCTTGCTCTCTTCTCTGTCGCTTCCATTCTTTCTCTTTCTCTCAATCCCCGTTCGAGAGATCTCTGACGCTGAGGACGAAATTGAGGCATTAATGAATAATCTGCCGCTCGAGAAAGTTGACATTAGTAATTAGAACTCGAATTGAGTGCTTTGTGTTTTCAATTTACAGAAATCGGCCACATGATTCAACGACAATTTGAAGGCTATACGCATCTGCACACTCTTCGAGAGTACTGCCGATACAATAATCAAAATGTTCGATTTGTTTATTGTTTAGGGTATTTTACCTAAACCGAAATATGGAAGATTATTCTTTTCAAAGCAAAAAAATGCAGGGTTTTGCAACGATGAAACGCTTCTTTCGAAAAGCCATAAAATTGACAACAATGAACATGACTGCAAAAAAACTCACAGTTGTGAGAATACTATGTTATTGCGTCAAAAAAAGCAAAAAAATATTTGATATGAGAATTTTGGTCTCACATCGACGCATTTAGCTGAAAATGCACAGTGAATGTGATAAAGAATGTGATACTGACAATGATGGCATAGTTTAGCAAAGCGCTATTCTTTCACTCAACCACGTTTGAAAAAAAAAGAAACATTACAAAAAATTAATGGCAATTTCAGAACAATAGTAAAATGAAATACAAATGTTTATGTTTGGATCACTGTTGACTAAGCAATTCAGTTTTGAGTTTACTTTTGAATGGCGGTAGTTTAAATCTGTTTAAAATCTCTTTTTCCGTTAATCAGCTGTCGCCTCCATACGAACGACAACTCTCAGAAGTTGAAAAACTTGTACGAGATAAAGACTAACAACGTCTTACCTTTTAACGTGTGGTTCCTAACACGTGATTCACTGGATGAATTATACATTGTTACAGCATGATACTTGAAGGATCGTTCATAGATAATGCTGTTATGACTCGGAATGTCAAAATTATTGTTAAATCGAAACATAACTCTGAGTAGTAGCAATTCAATTAAAATTGAAAAGAATACGCGACGTATAATTGATGAATCTAGCCACATAAAAAAATCAGATGACTCTGATACCGGTTGTCAAAGCAGGATAAATTTCAACAATGAATTCCTCTATTTAAAAAAAATCATTTACCTTCTCTATAGATATATTTGAACATTGTCTTCCATTATTGTACTTTCGGATGAATGTTTTGTTGAAAGTTCTTGTTATTCAGATGATGAAAGTGATTTATTCCGAGAATCGATATTTTGTTTTCATATCGATGCATTCAGCTGAGAATATTTCAGAAAAAAATCTTCACAAATATCTCAAACCTAAAAATTCTTCCAGAATAATGTACATTTTTCCAACTCAAACTTTATTTTCGAGCAATGCCAATAGAGCAATCAGCAGTAAAAGGAACTACTCGTCCTACGAACTCGTGGTTTCATTATGCTCATAGTTTGCAAAATAACGAAGTTTTGGTTAAAAAATGGAAATTTGTCTATAAAATTTTGAGGTTTTGTGAAATTACTTCCGACAAAAGATTAGCATTTTTGGATGTTCATAGAATAAACTGAAAAACTACACTGAATCAAGAAATATTTCGTGGAATTTTTTTTATAATGAATGCATATTTTTGTAAAACCGTTTATAGTGAAAATCAAACAATAAACTATTAATTTGTTTTAGTTTGGAGTTTCATCAAGTATTGGCCAGTTCTATTCAATTTTTAGATATTTTCATCCGTTTTCTAATTCCATCAGAAAATTACAATCGGATAATATAGTATTGTATAGATACCAAGCGGTTCAGAAGTTATATCAAAAAGTAATTTTATCAACCATTCTCATCACCCAATGCAAATTTATTTGGTAAATATGTTCAGATATGTCATCATATACGAATTCAACTTGGCAATGATACTCGCAGTGTGACTGAACGAACTATTCGAGGTTAGTTTCATTCTGGAGATTCTAGACTCTGAGATGAGCCCCGAAGTGATCGGCCTGCCCTAATCTAGGACGAGAATTTGAGGGCCCTGATGGAGATTGACCCATCATAAATGGTGCGTGGGATGGCGAAAGAACTGGGCATCCGCTCTCATGCGTTTTTTTGATGCTTTGAAACGTATTAGAAGGGTCAAAAAGCTCGAAAATTCGGTGCCCCAGAACGATCGACAAAAATTGTCAAGTTTCGAAGTCTGTACTTCTTTGCTTGTGCGCAACGCAATGTGGCCTTTTTTGAATCTGACCTCCACGAGTGATGAAAAGTGGATCCTCTTCGACAACAGGAGGCGTTCAGGATAGTGGTTGAACCCCGATGGACCACCAAGGCATTTCACAATTTCAAAAACCCACCAAGAAAAGACAATGGTATGTCTGGTGGTCAGAAGATATTGTGATTCACTGTAACTTTCTGCAACGAGCAAAAACATCACAGCAGAGTACTATCGTGAGGAAATCCTCGAAATCTATCAGAAATGACTTCAACAATAGCCAACTCTGGTCAACAGAAGAGGTCCGATCCTGCTCCACCAGGAAGCCGGTTCGCACGTTTCACAAATCACCGTCTAAAAATTAACGAATCGAGCGTCGAAATTCTGCCACACCTACCATACTCCCCAGACCGCTCACCAACTGACTACCCCGTCGAAAAGGGTAGCTTGTAATATTCTCCAAAGCACGATGGACAATGTTCACAGTTAGTGCCTGAGGAAGCAGATGTCTGTCAACCCCAGCAAAACTGTGATCACCAGGAGGAGAATATTGGACGATCTAACGCCACTTTCTCTCAATGGTCATTTCATTTGGAACGGAGGTGAAAAATATTGGCCTTGTCCTTGATAAAAAACTCACTTGGAACGCTCACTTGGAAAAAGTTTTGCACAGAGCCAGACTGTCCCTATGGACACTTCAAAGGATTTGTGGTAAAACTTGGGGTTTGGGTCCCAAACCAATCCATTAGATTTATGTGATGATTGTCAGACCAATGATCATTTATGATACAATTGCCTGATGGCCGAAGGCTTTCCTGAAAACGGCCCAGGTGAAGCTCTCTGGCTTACAGAGACATGCTTGTCTGGCCATCAGTGGTGCCACTAGTAGCACACCGACAGTTCTCTGGAGAGAGAGGCTAGATGGACTGCATATAGGCTTGTGCACATTGCCAATTGACACTGGAAATGACCTCTGATGTTATACCTCCAACTGTCACCTACGAACTACCTTATAAAGTACTGTTCCCGAGTAGAGAGGACTGGATTCTCCGGAAGAAGGAAATATTAAGAGCAAATAGTTTTTGGTTCACAGATGGATCGAAAACACCTTCCGGTTCTGGAGCAGGTGTTTTTAATCGCAGACCCAGGACAGAGATGTCAACCTGCCTAGGAACCTATTCGAATGTATTTCAAGCGGAAATTTACGCTATCGAATTGTGTACGGAGAGATCGGAACAATCCAAGCTCATACACAAGTCAATGAAAATATTCTCGGACAGTCAAGCGGCGTTGGGAGCTCTTGGCTCCTACCAGGCAACGTCTAAATTGGTAGCAAATTGTCAAAAACGACTCTCCTCAATAGGAAGTCTCAAGAGATTGTCTGGGCCAGTATGGTCTGGATTCCTGGCCATACTGGCCTGGAAGGCAATGAGGCTGCTGACTCTGTTGCAAAGGAGGGTGCTACAAGCAGCTTCATCCGACCAGAACCTGTCATTGACATCGCTCTGAGCTCTGTCAAACAAAGATTCCAATCTTTGTTTAGCACCTGTATGGCAAGAAGATTTATGGACTTCTGGCAGAATTTTCCAGAATTGGCTCACTCCAAGGCGTTTATTCACCCTTCGAAGCTTGATACCAAACACTTGTTGTTGTAAGTAAGGATGAACTACGATGTCTAACAGACCTTCTTACAGGTCATTGTCATTTGAATCATCATATGCAGAGATTTGTACTGTCGGAAGACAGTGTGTGTCGACTGTGTTTGGGAAATGATGAAACAGAAGAGCATATACTTTGTGTCTGCCTCGCTTGAGACCGAATCAGGTTTTTAGAGTTCGGCAGAGCCTTACTCTTTTCATATGACCTAAAAGACCATTCACCATACAAACTAATCGGCTTCGTTAAGAATCTGGGTTTATTTGGTCTAGTGGGAATAGGTGTGAGCCACAATAAACCCAATAAACCCTTACGGGTTGTGATTGAGGGTCGAATAGACCCACTCAGTTTGGACCTATCCTTACCCAACCACCTTTTCAAGCACTTCAATAATTTTATGATCGGTAGAACCTTCGCCAATCAGAACTAAGCAAAAATAACCTTCGTCGGCTTCATCGAGTCCCGAGCATACAATTTTCATACTGACGGAATTAATCGATTTGTGTTACGTTGACACTGATTCAAATGATGCTCATTTCGATCAAATTGAGTAACAGTTTAAAGTAGACTCTCAAAACCTGACATAACTTTTGAAACAACCCAATATACAGGGTGTAATTGAATAAGTGTGAAACATTCAAGAAGGTGATTCCTCATCGAAAAAAGATAGGATCTTTCATATAAAGAAACTTCATTGGAGCATCCCGTGTTAAGATACAGCCCCTTAAAGGGGGTTCATAAAATTTGTATAACAATTTTTTTCACAAGCACTGAAAAAGTTACAATATTGAAATTGACCTGACGTTTTGTACTACTAAAAAGACACTTAACCAGTAATTTATTTGGTTTACCCCATAATTGTAAGGGGTGGAAAACGCAACCCCTAAAATTTATTTTCGGAGTAACTTTTTGTCTTATCATTTGCTTACCTTTTGAAAATGTATTTCCGATAGCCTGTTCCATTCTAAACAAAAAATGTCTCTTGGGTTTTTTCCCCAAAATGAACAAGTTCGCAGCAAAAAATTATTTTACGAACAACTACAGAGATACATCGTCATAAATGAGAACTGGATTTATTGTTATTTTGTAGTTAGTACCTGCATTAAACGATTAAAGGGTAATAAACAAAACTAATTTATTAAT
>NW_019289885.1:144235-160127 GCF_000500325.1 Leptinotarsa decemlineata
GATGTTTTGTGACTTGATATTATTGAATATTAAGTTCTTGTTACAATACTGTATAATTTTGAGTAATTTAAATAAAAATAACTTTGCACTCAAAACTTAGAAAATTATTTAACTCTTCAAAAAAATTGACCGTGGTTAACACCATAGTTGTATAATTCGTAATATTACAGGCTTTTGAAAAAACTGTCGTATACAGGATGCTGTCTTTTTATCGTTTTAGCAAATTTTTTTCGTAGTCCCCATTTAAAAAAATCGGTAAAAAATTAAATTTCACTCAGATGTCCAAGACATCACATGTAGATGTATTTTTTAATGAGATACTTTTTTAAATAACATGCTCCAAATTTTTCAAAATGAAAGTACTTTACTCTTGCCTCAAAATACAATATTTGAAGGCTCCTCGTATATTACGTGTGTTTTACTGTATTTTGTCAAGAATAGCTTTTTGTCGAATTAGTAAATAAGTTTCCCATATGGTGCATACTTTGGAGATGGCACTGTATAATAACCACTTTTTTTTTGCATTTCTGTGGTTGCTAAAGTGTTATTCTATTTGTTGTCATACGTCTCTGCTCAGAAATATTTTCGGCGATTCCATTCCATTCTCCGAATGGAAAAAATGAACATAAAAGGTGGATATTTTATTCATTCAAGGATCTTCACAGTACATTTTTCAAGTACTTTTTCATCAAGGAAATAGCATCCCCATTCAATGAACTTTGTAAAACGGTCTTTTTTAAATAAATATCTCTTCGAAAAAAATCTGTTCAGAATCTATTATTTCGTTAACCAGCTGTTGCCACCCGACTATCGATAACCCCTAAAAGGTTTCTTATTAGTCAGTGAGTTATGCTTGAAGACTGGCAGTAAACAAATCTAAAGAAATGAACTTCAAACGTTCAAGCCAGTCTCGAATATACCTATACAGTAGGTTAAATTAACTGACGCCTATCACAAAACAACTACTCCCCTGGATATTACCGCGAAGAGCGTTGGATTATATCCGACAGGCGTCAGTGCAGGAATATTCAAAGAAAATTTCCTGCATATGCAATTGGCAATACAACTGAAAGAGTCGACCTTCAATTTTGGAACTTGCAGACAGGTTTCGAGCTCTTTAGCCACTCATCAGTGCAAGATAGTGACCGTCATCGACCTAAAGTCAGTGATATTCCATAATTGAAAATCGGAATTCTTTCAGAGAATTTCATTCCTCTTCCTAAGTTGGAGCGAAACAACAAAATGTCTCTCCATCTAGTGGACAAGGTACTAACCAACTGCATATCCGTAATTTGCCCGATTCCTCTGAATAAGGAAGAAAAACTTTCTTATTAGTCAGTGGGCTATGCCTGGGCTGGTCCACTAGATAATTTGTTGCTTCGCTCCTACTTAGGAAGAGGAATGAAATACTTTCTGAAAGAATTCCGATTTTCATAGCATACATCTCTATTTTGCCACTCAAACAAGCATAGGTAAATACATACAAATAAAACTAATACGTTGAAAATGAACTGTTGAATAATTATAGTTTACAAAACTAAAAAACACGCTTACAAAGAACATCGAACTTATTACCTAAGGGGGAGGGAGAATATCTGATAATATTTACAATTATCGAAATTATATCGTTCTTCTAATCAGGGGTTTGTTCCCACCTGAAAATTATAATAAGAAAAAGATTTAACGTGCTCTAGTGACAGTGACTCCCCTTATCAACTATAATCCTGAAAACTAAAACACAAATTTTTGCCTAGCTTGGGGGTAGGTTTTCTGTATAGCGGGTTCTGATGTCATGAATAACTCCCAGTGAATCAAACGAACCTGACTTATGAATTCGCCTTATTTATTATTGATTTTGGATCAATGAACATGAACATTTGAGATAGTACTCAAGGGAGATCTCACTTGCGTCTCACATTAGAATAATGAACGACATAAGCATATACAAATTCTCTCTTTCGTAGCACAACCCCATACAAATTATAATTATATTCTATTATAATTCAATAAAAAAAAATAATAAGGAATGCAAAATAATTGTCTTATTGGCTAGACGTATCTGTCTTTCTCCGATATAAAGGTAGTGGATCTAATTTTTCTATTCAGCAACCAGGGTGGTGAGTCGGGATAAAAAATTAGATCTCCTGGACTGGAACCGATCTATTCAGGGATGATCGTCTGTAGCACAGGATAACACCCACTCATCAGGACTCGATCCGGGTGACAAAGATGACTTGGGTAGTAGGCCCCAAACAATCTAGGGGTGGAAGAACAAGCCCTAGGAGAAAACAACCATAAAAAAATAATAAAGATTTTCGACCGTCAAGAAGTGGAAACATTAAAAAATTCAACTTATGTGGAAGGAGGGTGGCTTGAAACGTAGCTGTCCTACGCAAGGACAGAAGACCGGTAAACACAAAAAATATCCAACTAAGTCGATAGCTAGAGGAGTAAAAAAAACTAACTCAACGGAATGATTTCAACAAGAACTGTAAATCAATTCACCAATCACTTCGTCAGCACAAATTTCACATCTTGAGAATTTATCCTCGAATTAGAGAAGAACAAAACAAAGTTAAACTTAAGACGACATCGGCACAAGTGATATTTCCGCCTAAATCGAGTAGGATGTGTTTTCTTCATTTTTTTCCTTCCTGTCAGTTCAGTATATTTATGAAGAAATAGTCCCTTAGAGTAGATAACCCATATGGCAAGAATGTGTTTAATAAGTGGTATTGATTTTTCTGAAATCTCTCTTTACATAAAGCAATGATGAAACCAAAACAATTGTCTTTGAATTATGAAAATGTTGAACACGTAACAAACTAAAAAGTTGAAAAGATTTTTTTAATTGGGCTCAAAACAATAACGAACGAAAAATACCAGTATCATTGTAAAAAAAACGACGGGCGCTTGATATACAAAAAATATGGCACAAAGTGCCTCCGCTTTTTTCACGATAATACTATTATTTTTCGTTCGTTATTGTTTTAAGCTTATTTAAGATATTATATTTTCAACTTTTCAGTTCGATGTTCTTTAAATGCGTGTTTTTCATTTTTCAAACTATATTTATTTTTAATTTTTTAGTTTCGTATACTATAAAAGCGTGTTTTTTAGTTTTTCAAACATACATACACACATACATACATATTTTATCAATCAGCCGTATATTGTTTAGAAAAATGACAGATAATAATGTCGATATATCAAGGAGGTACGTACAGCGCCATCTGCCCGCGAATAGATCAAGCAATAATGTCGATAATTCTGTCAAATACAGATCACGAGCTTGAGAGTTGCAAACAAACATACATACATACAGGTGAAGATAGTTCAAAGGGTGTAAAAATGAACTAAAACTGGAAATATTAAAAAAAAAATTTTTTGGGGACTTGATTTCAAAATCATTGTTTATTCAGGCAAAATTTTTTGAATCTTCATTTGAAAGTTATTGAAGAAGGATAATTGCAGTCGAATGACTTTTATCAAGCTTTATTCTCACTCATGATGGCCACATTTCTCGTGCACTGATGATATGTTATCTTTGAAGTCGTTTTCGACTGAAAATCTCATCATTTCCTTCCTTCCCTATAAAATATTATGCATCGTCAGAAAAATAATTTTCCTCGTCATATTATGAAGAGTTCCGCATTGCTCCAAGCATAAAACTATTCACATCTTTTCAATTAGTTATATTAACTTTTTTTTCAATATTAATCAATTCTTCACTTCATCTTCGTCAAAAAAGACCTCGAGATTAAAACCAAACACGGGCAGGCGGAGGAGAACTAAAACGAAACAGCAATATCAAGCCATTTTCAATTTAGCATACAGATAATTGAAATTGTGCACGATAACAAACAGGCGTTTACTATTTGCATTTCATCTCGCTTGAAAAGCCAGTAATGAGTTCTTCCTGCTACACTGTTTATTCTCAATTTATTTCGGGCAACGTCTTTTTTCACCTCTTTAACATACTTCGAGTTGAAAGAGCGCTTCTAAATGAATTATTTTCTGCAGACGTTGTTTAAGATTTTTAGATGTACGTTGCTAGCAAGAGATATGAATACATTTAATGCGATGGGGCCAAGATAATGTTGCTATTTCGTTGTTGAACTGAGAATTCTTAGAGAGAGTTGATTTGAATCGGCAAATGATAATGAAATTGAAATGTTACTTTGCACTCAGGTGGTTGTTTCAGTTGGAAAGTGCAGCTTGGTATATCTAGCTATGTCTACACATATACCAAAAGGGAACGGTAACCTGAACTCTTCCTTTTTTGCAGTTGGAAAATCATTGAAAGATAATGAGTGATATACAATAGCAAATAATACATACGTACATTACCATTAGAGGTCAATGAATTAGGAGAAAATGGATAAACGTGCAACCGATAATTGATAGATAATTGGATGCATAGTGACCAGACCATTTCTTGCAATATTCATAAATACATAACATAGATAGATTAGTTGCTTAAAGATCATAATATGATTTTTTTGCCTACTTTGATACATGGTTTTCGCTAGAAAGTGTTTCTATTCTGAATTGGTTACCATCTTCATACATGATTTGGCCACTCTAATTTTTTTGAAGCGGGTATGTAGCGTGAATATGTTTCATCCATATGGAAAATAGATGGATATTCTTTTCTATTGGTCCGGATATTCGTCAAGAATTCTTTCCTAATAGTCGCGTAGGCTGACGTTCCATCAAAATTTTTCTTTATATTCCATCTTTCTCCATACAAGTTGATAAATTCCTTCTCACAAACACTACCTGCTACCCTGATAGTCAATATCTCGGAATTTCCTTGTGCAAAAGTAACGATTTACATTGGATTTGAATCGCTGGAGAATAAATTCAATTGGAAAAATGTTCTTAGGGAGTTCATTCCACATAACCGCAGTTCTCCAAATGAATAAGTTCTTGAACAATCAAGTTCGAGGTGTACTGAGTTGAACCTCAAAACCATGAGCAGCCACACTCCGACGCGTATTTCTGATAATTTCGACAAAAATATACATTTCAAAACTCGTACGTACGCCACTGGCAGAGAAAATTAAGAAAATTGTACATCAGAAAATGCGCCTTGAGGTATGGAACATATTTACCAAATATGCCAAAGATGTCTACAAAAGTATCTCAGTTATTATTAAAAAACTGATTATTTTTGAAAACTTTGCCACCCTGTATCTCAAAAGTTAAGGCGTCTAGGACATACGTCCATAGGACGTTTTTTCCTTAAAATGGGTCTAAGAATTACCTCCTTCAATATTAGCATGTGTTTAAGGAACACCCTATATACCGCTTCTGGTGCAATCAAATGTGCCAAGTTTCTAATAAAGGGACAAGTATTCAACCTTTCTTCGATGTTCCAGACTATCAAGGTTGCAAGTGATGTTTGCGTCTCCAGTCAGGCAGACGGCTCTTTTCTAGATGGAATGCAGTAACTTCAGGGTATTTTTGGGGGCAGAGCTATACATACATAAGAACAATACTCCAAAGAAGGTCTGATCTGAGCTTTATCAAGAGCTGCTGAGGTGTGAATATTTTTCTGGTTCGGAACAGTACTCCAAGCTTTTGAGAGGCGGCTTCAACAATTCCAGAGACATGAGTGTGCCAAAATATTTGGTGTGCATTTCAACATCCCACAAACTTATCGAAAGAGAAAGTGGAATTGTCTGACCTAACATTATTATATCCGGTTCGGAGACATTTATCTCTTTGGAGAAAACCAATGTCTGGATTTTTGTGGAATTGAATTGGATCTGGTTACTTCCACCCCAATTCGAAATTACTTCCAGATCCTCATTGAGATATGCAACATCCTGCTGCCGATGAAGATGTGCATCCGTTGCCGATGTCCTGGAATCCAAATGGAATGACGAAACAAGTGTGTTGTCAGCTAGGCACTACAATAAGTCGTTGATATACAATAAAAAGAGAGATGAAGACGATATGATTCCTGGGAACACAAGCGTTGATGGTAAAAGTATTCAAGAGGTATCCATCAAAGGTC
The DNA here is from genome assembly GCF_000500325.1 of Leptinotarsa decemlineata. Classification (NCBI taxonomy): domain Eukaryota; kingdom Metazoa; phylum Arthropoda; class Insecta; order Coleoptera; family Chrysomelidae; genus Leptinotarsa; species Leptinotarsa decemlineata. The sequence goes on from NW_019289885.1 coordinate 150,261, forward strand.
ACTTGCAGGAAATGTTCTTTCAGAAAGCTGAAGAGCCATGCACAAAAATGATTCGACAAGCCATAGCATGAAAGTTTGGCCAGCAAACCCTCATGGCCACACATGGTCAAAGGTCTCAGAAATATCAAGTGCAACAGCTTTTGACTCTCCATGTTTCTCGATTGCGTTATTCCAAATATGGGTGACATACAATAGAAGGTTGCTTGTTGATCTTTGTTTACGAAAGCCATATTGATGATCGCTCAAAATATTGAAGCCTGAAAAATATCTAAGAGTATTGTGGTTTTTGTAAGACAAGTTGAAAAGTCTACTGGTGCGAGTTCATTTGCGCACTTTTTAAGTTCGATGACGGGCACTTCATCAGGACCAGACGCCTTGTTGATATTGAGCTGTTTCAGAATTTGCCTGACTAGAGCATTGTCGAGCATTGTCCGGCATTGTGGATTCCACTGTGGGAATAGTGGGTGGTACCTTTCCCAGGAAATTGACTGTGGAGTGCGACGCAAATTGTTCAGCTACTAGATATGCTCTTTCTATTGCAATTGAACCATCCTCAGTTTGCAGCTGTTGCGGGCATTAACAAACCTAGTTCGGTTTTCGGCACTGGGCGAGATTTTTGGAGGCGACAGGTTTGTTGTTAAAAGTTCGTTTAATTGAAAACCATAGATGATAGAATAACTTCCGTGATTTCAGAAGCAGAATCTCAATAACTGAAACAAACATCCAGCCAGGGAAAATTTCGGAAATGGTCCTGAAGATTCTCCCACTCAACAGATCTGTAATTCCAAACTTTACGCGGCTTAGATTGTACCCCAACATTTATCGGTAATTCACTCAACACTGGAATTAGTTTGTGGTCAGAAGATCCCAATAGAGATCTTACGGTGAATTTCTAGATTGGTTGTTAGATATAGATCCAGAAGACTAGCATATTCTTCATCACGGTTAGGAATCCTGGTTGGCTCATTCAAAATCTGAGTAAGTCCGTTGCTTATTGCAAAAGCCTCAGTTCGCAGGCAGACCTCAGTGACCTCAGCTACTCCTTCTTGAACCTTCAAATTTGAAATACAATATTGGTTACAATTCCACTTATTATTGCTTTGACTCCTTACGTTCCCAAGAAATTTTCTCATTCCATCAGCCGTTGATTTCGCTTGCATAAAGCTTGATATATCGTTCACAGCTTCTCTGCTTTCTCCACTGAGAACCTTGTTATTCAGTTTACTATTCGAAGAAATTTTCCAGAGACACAAATAACTCACAGTTCACCACACAGAATAATTTCTTCACTTACTGTACTAACACGATATTCACTACACAAGTTCCTTGATGTTAATGAGCTCTCGTCACACTTCACCGGCTGATCTACTCCCCATCTAACATTCAGAGTTCGATTATTTATGTTTTCACTTCATTCATATCAATGAAATGTATGTTTGACTTTTATTTCTTCATTTGCCATCAGAAATATATACAATTACGATAACAGTTATTCAATCTAATTCAGCAAATAGATCGGTTTGATGTTCATAAAAGTTATAACTTTGTGCATGAGCAAGTTAACTAATCTATCAATGATTGTTGTAAAATTGGAGATATAAAATGTGAAATGTAAACATCAAAATTTGTATAGATATAAAATTCAAAATATATAAATGTAAAATATTAATATCTTGAGACGTTCAAACATAAAATTTTAAATAAGAAGGTTGCTTGTTGATCTTTGTTTACGAAAGCCATATTGATGATCGCTCAAAATATTGAAGCCTGAAAAATATCTAAGAATATTGTGGTTTTTGTAAGACAACTTGAAAAGTCTACTGGTGCGAGTTCATTTGCGCACTTTTCAAGTTCGATGACGGGCACTTCATCAGGACCAGACGCCTTGTTGATATTGAGCTGTTTCAGAATTTGACTGACTAGAAGTTGCCGAGCATTGTCCGGCATTGTGGATTCCACTGTGGGAATAGTGGGTGGTACCTTTCCCAGGAAAATGACTGTGGAGTGCGACGCAAATTGTTCAGCTAGTAGTTATGCTCTTTCTATTGCTGTTTTTTCAATTGAACCATCCGCATGTGTTAGTGGTGAAATTGTGGATTTTGACAAGTTTTTATTAACAGCTTTAGCTAACGACCAGAAGGATCTAGACCATTGGCAGGCACTGTGCCCCCAATTCTCTGATTGAGAAGTTCTTTGCTTTCGTTTATCTTCAGTTTTGCAGCTGTTGCGGGCATTAACAAACCTAGTTCGGTTTTCGGCACTGGGCGAGATTTTTGGAGGTCCTGAAGATTCTCCCACTCAACAGATCTGTAATTCCAAACTTTATGCGGCTTAGATTGTACCCTAACATTTGTCGGTAATTCACTCAACACTGGAATTAGTTTGTGGTCAGAAGATCCCAATGGAGATCTTACGGTGACTGTGTGAATTTCTATATTGGTTGTTAGATATAGGTCCAGAAGACTAACATGTGAAATTATATTTCGACCTAATAAGTAGATAATATATAATATGAAAAGAATGCCTAAATATCTGTAAAGTTTGCATTAAATACTGTTTAATGCAAACTTTATGACTAATTGAAGAATTTTGAAAAGAGAATAATTTCTATAATTATATGTATCCAATGGAATTCGAGCTCTCGATACTTAACTTATCATCACTTATATACGGGGTGACCAATAGATATGTGACAGACCAAACTTATTGTTTTCTTTTAATAGAATACTCTTTTCACTCGATTGAATTTCTTGAGCAAAATGCTTTTCAGATATATAGGATTGTTTGGGTTTTAACGAGGTCGTTCAGAAGTTATAGTGAAATTCATGTTAAAAAATGGGTTCATTCAATACCAAACTTCAAGCAAATATTCTTGAAAATAGTTCATTTTCATTTCTTCTTCAGAAGTTCATCAAAAATCGCCTTTGCTAAACAGGGGTAAACGAAACTCGGTATCACTTTTTTCAAATGGAACACTCTGTACATAGGACCATCCCAGAATAGTCCAGACTGTGAGCTATCAGAAAATATGGAGATTGACCCATATTAAAGCATAGAGTTCACCAATAATAAATGAGCTATAAATGCATTGATGACAATGTTGAAGTTTCAAAAGACGTTTTGCTGCAAATGTAAATAATAACTCGCTTGCCAACTTCAGACAAGTGAAATGTCACACCAAAAAAGCTTTAGTTTTGTTTGCACTAGTGATAAAACACACTGAACCATTTTGATCTCGAAAACCGAACGTTAAATGCCCTTTCAAAAGAAGTGAACTCTAAGAATACTAAATCACGACTAATACCCTTCGATTTATCTTACTATAAGTTCACCATACTTCAGTCGTCACTCGGCGATTTGAGTGAGGGTTCCCTTGTGCTGAGCTAGCATTCAATACAGACTTCGTAGTTCATTATCATTAAAGTAGAAATTTCCCAGAATGTGAAACTGTAAGTTCTTTACAGTATGAAAATAGATAACTGGAGAGTTCAATATTCAATTCTTCAATATGATATCTCTGAATCAGGTAGTCATCCAGAAACAGACCTATTTATTTGAAAAACATTGACGTTGAAACATTTTTCAAAATAGCACTCACAGCATTCGCTAGAAAAAAAAAATATAATTTTACTTCCCAGACACCGTTATCATTTTTTCTGATAATAGCTCTGTTGTTTCAGGTGGCGGTATCAAATGCGCACAACGTCACATTGATGTCAGTGGGACGTAACACTTCGGGACTATTTCAGTGTGAAGTGTCAGCTGATGCGCCGTTATTTCATACCCAGATATTGTCAGCGCCGATGACAGTTGCTGGTAAGTGGTGATCATTTTTGCAGTCCCCATTAGTCCAGTCATCTTAGTAAGTTCTGATAATTAGAGATGCCTAGCTATAAAGTCGCATGAACTTGTATTTCGACATACCAAAAGTTGTCCTACTATAGGATGTACGTGCCTATTGAAATCTAATGTCAAAGGTAACAAAAATCGATTTTGGCACATTTTTTGCAGATATCTCGTTTCCTATGGGTTTTTTTATTTGTATTCATTATCAACCTTATGGTGGATTGAATTCCCTAAAACTTTTGTTAAGAGCATCATTCAAGGTCAACCGGTAGTTCTGGTATAAACACATCATATAGAGTTCATTAACTATTGATAAATACATCATTATTGATAATTTCAGTTCCTTATTGACTATTACATGGCATTCAATCTTTGTTTTGCTAATGCATCAATTTTTAATTCTGTATCAATTCATTCAATAACACTAACCTACCCTTGTGATTCTAGACATGTTGAGGAAAATAAATATTCCAATTCTAATTCAACTTCTCGAATTGATAAAAAAACAACCAAAAAATTCCTTAATTGAAATATACACATGGTGGTGGAAATTGAAAATCTTAATAGAAATTACAAACACTACAACTCAAAATTTCAATTATCTTCTTCTTCATCGCTGTCTTCCGACCGCCGTAGTATTCCAAAGCTTTTTTCTTTATCGTCTTCAACGAAATTTGTATCCAGTTTTTCCATGGAGCCATTACTCTGGAGCAGGTGCGAAAATTGTCGTGATAGGTTCCAGGAAATCGTTACGCGTTGTCCAAATCCATTTCTGGAGTTCCAAATCATGCATACTCTAACCAAGTTGAAGGAACCTATGCGACTGTACTTCAAGCGAAAATTTACGCTGTGGAATTGTGTGCTGAGAGACTGAAAGAATCCAACCTCATACACAAGTCAATCAAAATATTCTCAGACAATCAAGCGGCGTTGAAAGCTCTTGGCTCCTACCGAGCAACGTCTAAATTGGTAGCAAATTGCCAAAAACGACTCTCCTTGATAGGAAGACTCAACAGATTTTCTCTGGTCTGGATTCCTGGCCATACTGGCCTAGATGGCAATAAGGCTGCAAGCAGGTTCATCGGACCAGAACGCGTCATTGGCATTGCTTTAGGCTTTGCCAAAGTTTGAACATCTGGATGGCAAGAAGATTTATGGACTTCTGGCAGAATCTTTCAGGATTGGCTCACTCCAAGGCGTTTATTCACCATTCAAAGCTTGATACCAAACAGCTGTAAGACTACAGTAGGGATGAACTACGATGTCTAACAGGCCTTCTTACAGGTCACTCTCATTTCAATCATAGGGTACGGCAGAGCCGTACTCTTACGATTGTTACGTTTCAATTTAGCACTAGATCAAAACTGCTCCTATGTGACCTTTCAAAACACTACCTTACCTTTTGAGATCTTTATTCAGAGGATGTTAACAATGTTATTCAGTTACAAGGTGATTTTATTCATTTAACATCATAGTAATGGGAATCTTCCGTTCCATAGAAAACCATACCTGAAATGTACAAGAATATATGTATGCTCCCTGACTAACTGCTTTGATCAGTACTTACCACTCTCTTCGCATTCTCCTATTGCCAATCAACGTTGGAGATCCAAAATTCCTCGCTAGGTTCATTTTTCAGCCGTTGTCTGCCTTATTCTCTATACCTTTACAAGAATATTTTTTTGCATAGAGTGTTATTCATCAGTTCCAGAAGGAGTACTACATATTAGAGCCATATCGTCTGAAAAACAATAATAGTTAGCTCTGGATTTCTGAATATTGTTTGATATTTTCGGTAAATATTCTGCTTAATATGAATGTTCAAATATTTGTACTGAATGGGAAAGATGTGGTCACTTACCTTATATGTGTCTATTCCATGGCATGAATAAGGATCGGTAAATAGTTGAAAATAGGTTGAAGTCAATATTTTTGTAAACATTCAATAACAAGGTTAAGACACAGCTGTTGGTTGAAATCTACCAAACTACCAAAATCTACCAAACTTTCGTAGCGTCGTTCCAACGACCTACACCGAACTAGTTCTATAGTCGTTCATGGGCGAGGTATTGATCGGTTACTCAAATTGTTTTAGGGTTGCATTGCTGGGAGATGGATGTTGATGGGTCATGTACTTGTTGGTACATGGTAATCTCTCGGATTTCGGTGTTGACCTTCGTTGAGCTTGGTTGAGAGTTCAAGGGTACCATCTGACTGATTTGTAGGATATATTTGGTTGTATTTTTGCCATCCTTCACGGGGATTATTTCTACAAGTCAGGATTATATAGTGAAAGACTGATTGGTTAGTTTGGTGTGTATATTTGCAGTCTGAAACTCTTTTGAGGATTTGTGGTGGTTACCGAACTCATTGTGCCAGGTGGAAGGATTTCCTAAATCAGATTCATAAGAAACAGAAGGCCTTTAGTCACTCATCAAGTCCCAGTAGGACTTCCGTGCAGAGCACCGCACACGAAGAAACCTATAGAAAACCCCTTGGCCAGGGTATTTTTTCTGGGGTGTAGAATACCTTGTTGACAAATTCTCCGGACTTGGAGGTGTTCAGCTACCTTTGGGGTCATATTTGGTGATCCATTTACTGATCCATCTTGTTGTGCCCTATCTTGGCGATAAGAAACAGAAGGCCTTTAGTCACTCATCAAGTCCCAGCAGGACTTTCATGCAGAGCACCGCACACGAAGAAACCTAAAGAAAACCCCTTGGCCAGAGTTTTTTTTTCTGGGGTGTAGAACACCTTGTTGACAAATTCTCCGGACTTGGAGGTATTCAGCTACCTTTGGGGTCCTATTTGGTGATCCATTACTGGTCCATCTTGTTGTGACCTATCTTGGTGGTGCTACAGGGTGATCTATCTTTGCGGTGCTACAGCGTGATCCATCTCCGCCGCACTACAGGGTGATCCACCTCCTTCGAACTACGGGGTAGCCTAACACTGGGTGGCCCAAAAGGAGCACGCAAGTTATAATTGGTTTATTTGAATATTTGTGTAATACTGAGTTATTTAAATAATTGTTTGCCCTTTGTTTATTGTTACCTGTTTGATATAGTGATTGCCTTTCTGGCTGAATTCACAGCTAGTTGGCAAAGTGTTTTATTTCATTTTTGAAACGCAAATTGAGGTGTTTTCTTCCTTTTACAATTACTTGTTGTCACCGATGCGCCTACGCTTGAGCTCACGCGACGCAAACGAGATTGTCTTACCTCCCAATACTAGTATTTACGATTTTGCCCACACCTACTCAATTTTCGTGAAAGTTTTACTTGACGTATTGTAGTTTTCTTTTAAGCGTCGTAACTACGATAATTTATGGCTGATTGAATTTGCGGTTATATACACCGCGCTCAATGACCTCTAGTATTGACATTTGAACAACGCGTGGTAGTTTGAATATCGCATTGTTGTCTTAGAAGCGTTGTCGGTTAATCCATGTGAGTTAGTTCACTGATTAAATCATATTGGGGATCTTTATCTTTTATTTCCAATATTAATTGGTAAGTTATTGATATTGTAAGTTACTTCGGGTATCTGGAGGATTAAATTTACCTGGCGCCCATTAAGATCTATTTGAAATTTGCTAATTGGTTAACCCACTCCCGTCTCCACTGTTTAGCTTAGCCGCGGATTCCTATCTGTCTTATTTGTTACCGACAGATGATTTAGTCTCCTCTTGTGGTTTGTGAGGTGACACCATCTGACCTGAAATACCACTCACCATACAAACTAATCGGCTTCGTTAAGAAGCTGGGTTCATTAGGTCGAGTGTGAATAGGTGGCACACACCCTGTGTTAATAATTATCAAAATTTCATATAAAGCCTATTGAATTTGGTTCTACTCTACAAGGGACCCGACCAAAACATAATGATAAAGGTCACCTTATAGGTCTACAAACATCATTTTTGACATAAAAACTCAAATATGTCAAAAACGGTTAGAATTAGATATAGGACGTTATACACAAACAGTATTTAGAATCTGATGTAGATTTCAATATATATGGTGTTCCATTCGAAATAACGAATTTGACACCTACTTCCGGTATAGCCGGAAGTGCCATCATCTTGAGAGTTATTTAGCCGAGTTTTGCCCCCATCGACTTCGGTATATTGTCAAAGTTTCACATTTTTTCCAGTCATAGTTTTCCCAAAATCGATCAATGCAGTTCCTGGAGATTCACCCTGTATATCTTTTCTGATTTCTGTATTCGGGCAGTTTTTGAACTTATAAAAAATTGTTCTAGGACTTTCAGTGCTGAGGTATCCATAGAAGCACAAAATATCAACTCTCAAACGAAATCATTTTCATCACTTGAATTACGACAAATTTCAATAATGATATTTCTTTCTACAATTATCAAAGACACAATGTTCAAATATATAAACAGAGTGCGCAAACAACTATACTCGTATTTTTCAGTATCGGGATTTCATTGTTGAAATCTATCGTACCTCGACAGAGCCGGCTCCCTAGTTATTAAATTTTCCATCATTTTATCGGTTTGATGGAAACACTACTCGTGAAAGAAATGGCCAAAAGACTATTAACAATTTATGTTATATTCTATAGCTATATATGATACCAGAACAAAAACAGCTATATATGAAATTATCTTTCAGATAATTTGGGCCGGTCTCTACTCACCTAAACTGTAGGTTAATAGGCTGACACCTATTAGAAAACAGCTACTTCCCTGGCTGATACCACGAAGGGCGTTGGATTGCATCCAACAAGTGTCGGTGCAGGATTCTTCACAGAAGTATATAGTGCATATGCTGTTGACGATTCAACTGCCAGAATCGATTTTCAATCACTGGTTTCGAGCTATTGGGCCTCTCGCCAGTGCAAGATAGTGTCCAACATCAACATGAAATTCCTTTCAGAGTATCATTTCTCGAACTAGGCTGAAGCGAACAAAATGCAACATATTTGTCATCGCCCCATCTGCCCGTAATCGAAGTAACTAGACAGTGTTGTATATATGATACTAGAATAAAAACAACTATTTATGATACTGGAAAACGAAGAAATCATATAAATGTACCAACTCGTCAAAAAACAGCAGAATTTCTACCTCCTAAAATATTCAACATAATGTCTAATCATCTGGAAACCATAAAATATTACAAGCTTCTCAAAAATTACACGAAGAGTTGGCTACATAGTACTGGAAAACACTTTTGGAGATCTATTGGACCCCAAAATTTTGCAATAGTGAAAATAATAATAAAGCCAACTATTCCCAATATGACGGAATTCACCCGGAGATGACTCACAAAGTATAAATGAGAGTAATAAACAAATTATGATCATCTACTGAACTGTAACCATTCACCAGTTCATGACCATTGACCTAGTCCTTGTTTTTTTTTTCTTGAAAGTAAGTAATTTAAATTAGTCGTCCCCTTAGAGAGTATACTTTCAACAGTTGAATGAATATGTTTTGGTATTTTACCTTTTAACTATGTTGATAACTTAACCTTACCTATCTTAGGGTTGGGGTGGATTCGGAAGGGGTGGGGTTCCACCAACTCGTCGTTAAAAAATTATAGGAGTATACATCCCAAATCGCCTGTTTCATGGTTGAACTCACCCCAAAGAATGAAAGTCGATAACTTGTGTATTTGAAGTTTCTACATAACAGAGTAGCACTGGATGGAGCCTGTGAAATCATCACGGGTTCGTTTTTAGTTTTGTGCATGATCAGCGACCAAAAGAAAGCAGGAATGGAGTATTTTTTAAAGTTGCTGTTCGAGTGCTGATAATGAACTTGATTTTTGGTATCAAATAAGGTGACCACCTATTACCAAGTTTAAACCCATTGCAAAAGGTTATACCAAAGCACCTGACCGTAGTTGTAGCCGTAGTAATATCATTTCCTTTTTTTATATCTTCAATTAATCTTATCAACACTTCGATAGAATGTTTTTCCATTGTCTGGAACGTTTCTGAAGGGTGTTTTTTTATAGAGAAATGGCGGCCATTTTGTCAACTGTCAATTGAT
>NW_019289885.1:168296-204169 GCF_000500325.1 Leptinotarsa decemlineata
GGGATATGTGTTATGAAAGTGGAAGATCTACATTCGAAAACACAGTTTACTCTCAAGTACCTTCCTGTACCAAAAATCAACAAACGAATTCGCACAATGGATGTGTCAATTGAAGTGTCATCTACCACTTCAAGCCTGTTGAAACCTCGTTTCACCGCTGAATGCTCTCGGTATGAAGTGGCAGTTCATCACTGCTGTTTGGAAGTAGGAAAATCAATTGAATCCATCGCATCGGTGATTAATATGGAGTTATTTCACGAGGAGAATCTACTCAGTTCATATTTATTTTCCTGTAATTTTTATTTTGACTTTAGATTTATTCATTCAACACCGAGAACTCTCTTCAATGAAGATTCTAAACATAGGGTTCAGACCGCAAACGTTTTGATTCACTGGTTGCTTCCCGAAAGATGTTGAAACATATAATACTCATCTATTCATTTTTTCTTATTTTCACTATGAAATTGTATCATTTTCAATGACTTCACACTCCGACTCTTGATATGTTTTTATTTCAGTTCGTTTTTTTTTTAACTGATAATAATTGTAACGCCGGTATTACGAGGAGGGTATATGAATCATAGATGTAAGCATCCTGTACCATCTGTAACGTTGGACAACATATATGCAGCTTCTTTGAACTTCCTTTTTGACCAGTGTTCCTTCCTCAGTTTGGAGCTGCTTGATGTTATGTTGATGAGAACAAACATACTCGCTGCTTTTTTCTCGCTGCGTGTTTCTTTTGTGCTGCGCTGCGTTCATTGGTTGAAAATTGAGACTCGCGAATAGGAAAAAAATATCCACTTTTGAATATGGGTCAAATTTGAAGTAGAGGACAAGTAGTACTCGAATCCATATTTTTGAGGAAATCGGTTCTGTTTGGAAAAAATATACAGTAATGCCGTGTTCCACCTCTGATGACTGTCTTACAGACTATTATATACCAAAATCAAAACTAGGCAATGAAAACACAATAAAGAGCTGATACCACATAAAATATCAAACGTGTCATCTGCCCCAACAATATGAAAAAATTATTATTCAGGTTATATGGAACTCAGAAGGAGAGCAATTTTTCAATACATTCATTATTACTGCAGTCCAAAGTCATTTGAAAACTCCAAATTGCAATATTACAATGAAATACCTGCAACCGCTAACCTATCTACAATAATTGAAATTTAATCATATAATTCGATCGCAAAATCCGGGAGTAATTCTGACCGAGCTTTGTTCCTGCAGAACTATTCATCGCAGCTCACAAATTCACAATATCCATCGGGGTTATCCCATAGATTGCCTCCGAACTATGAATAGGCATAAATTGGAGAATTCAATTCGGGTCCTTTGCGGAACAATAACAGCTTTTCATCGGATATATGAAGTGATGTATATATGTTGAATAAGAAAACACTTATAACTAGATCAATTCCACCTACCTTATTTGTATGTCAGTTTGTTTGTCTGGATGCGATGAACTGAAATTCTACCAAACGGATTTCCATACCATTTTACCACTAAAATGGGTTATTGATGATTGAGACCATTTCATTTCGACTTTGCACTCTATTTCAGTGGATATTTATGTACAGAAAACAAGCGATGATTCTATACACACAAGATCTGTTTCAACCAGTCTACTGTTGGCGTTACAAGAGTATTCCTTCGAAGTACTTCAGTAAACTTCGAAATCTGCGGTCACAGTGATTATTTTAGTTATTACATAAATGGTAAAATACTGCCACCCCACACCTGACACCAGATTTGTGTTTAGGTTACACTATGAAGGGACCTCCAAACGGCATTCAAATTATAAAGAATAAAGGTATTCTTTCGAAGTACTCAAATAAACTTCAACATCTGCGGTTACAATGGTTATATTAGTTATTACATACATACATTGCCACCCCACACCTGACACCACATTTATATTGAGGTCATATAGGGACTTCCAAATGGCAATAAAATTCAAAAGAGTAGGAATAATTCTTTGAAATACTTCAATAAACTTCAAAATCAGTGGTTATGGTGGTATTGTTTGTTATAACATGATAGTGTAATACTTTCACCCCATACCTGATAACCAAATTCATGTTGGGGTCACATCATATAGAGACTTCGAAATTGCAATAGAATTTCAAAGAGTAGAGGTTTTCTTTTGAAGTACTTCAATTAAATTCAAAATTGAAGGTTACAGTCGTTATCTCAGTTAATACATAAATGGTAAAATATTGTCACGTTAAGCTCAATTGGTTTTTATATTGACACATCACATAATTGACACATCACGTGACATTGAGAGAAATACAAAATGGTATACAGTTCAAAGTTGTTGTTCTACTCCATTTGAAAATGAAATGTAAACAAAATTAGTCGAGTGAGGTGTCGTGTCATGATCAATTGTGAAGTTTTATTTAACATGCCCCATGTTTATATGAAATAAATGAAAGCTTTCATGAAATGATATAATTCATAGGGCTGAGTACGATAATACGTCACATTACTACCGTCTGTCATTCTTGGTGAGTGACAGACATGCCGTCTGTCATTCTTGGTACTGTTATAAACTTACAATATTCTAAGGCCCAAACAGAGACCTACAGATAACAACAATAGAGAAGTTTCCGACTTAACAAAGATACAAGACATTTTTTCTTCTTCAACATAGTCTCCTTTCAACTTTACAAGCATGGTCAAGCAGTTCAGATCGTAATTTGTGCGATGTCTTGGTGAAAAAGGATTTTTAGGTTATAGGTCTAACGTGAGCAAACGCGGCGCACGAGCGGAGAGCTTTCTCATGCTCTCGCTCTTGAGTTATTTTCGGCAGTGAATCAATACTCCCTGAACATGATTCTCCCAATATTTCTAAAGAAATTTAATTTTGTTTCTCAATTTATTTAATTTCATCCATGGTCGTTGTTGAAGCGAACTCGCGATCACAAAAAACTGACGTTGTTTATAATATTGTTAAGCTGTTCCATGACAACACGATGTTGGGTACGTGCTTTGTTCTTTCCTCGGAATCGAAATGTAATATTTCAGCGGGATTACGAAAAGTCTTGAAACACACATTGTAAGACATCTTTACATTTATCGTTGCTAAATGTGGTCTCAAACGAATTGTCCAACATTTTTGCTATGAAATTCCCGAGCAACAAGAGGTGTCACAAGTACACAATTTACAGTTCCCTTAATGCATTGAACTTTGACTCAAAAATCAGTTTATTTTTATGCAACCAAATCATATAATCTTCTCCCAAATAATAAAAAAGAACCAAGAAGTTCCATAAGATTCAAAAAAGAAGTGAACATTTTTTCAATGGAAAATTACAATAATTTCAATATATTCTAAGTAAACAATTACTAACCCTCACAAAACACCCATAGGTTGTAATAGCAGGGGAGCCCACGATGCAAAATGGGGATTTACTCGAGCGTCATTGAGACGTATTAGGTTGCAAAGCTTAGATGATAAGAAGGAAAAAATGTTATATAATATATACTTTTTCATCGGTGGGGGAAGCGGCTATAGATTTATGCCGCGCTTTAGTAATTCCCGAAATCCCCGCTTGGACTCCCCTATTATAAACTATACGCCTGTTTCATTCAGGAACATTATTCAGTCAATTGTTCCACTCCTCTCATACCCAAGCATTATGAAAGCCTAAGATGTGTATAAAACAAGTAAATCGGACACATTCTATGTACAACTAATCTTATCTCTGTTATATATCTCTGCGATATATTGTTAAAATAGGAATATGATCCTTCAAAAGATAACTTTCAGAAGACATGCATTAAGTTGCCTAACTGAAATTATCACTGGAGGAATCATATAAAACAAAATGTAAAAAAAATATTAAACAATATCAATTCAAGCAGTGAGGTAATGAACAAAAACAGCCAACCTAGCCTCAGATTGGATATTTGTCATACTGTTGAATGAATTGCTCCTTGTGAACTGGTTGTTCATTGAGAAATTTCACTGTTCACGTACAAATCGATTTCCTTCATCATCACATTTCCAAGTTTTTGGGATAGTTGCTGAAAAATTACTGTTTTCATATCAGATATAAGGAATTATTTCATAATTATATGACTACTTGGTGGTTCATCTTTAAACGCCATTCAGCTCCTGGAGTGTTCAAGTTTAAACCGATATCGATAGAATCACCTACTCACCGATCTTCTGGATCAATCTAGTTCACAATCTCTAACGAGGAGTCATTCAACTTCCTCTCTACTTTCACTCACGTTTTCATTCCATCAGGACTATGATCTTCTAGGCTTCAATTTCGAAATTTCCAGTCTGCTAATCGATTCGCTGATTATCTGCCCAAGTGACAGGTTTCAGACACCTACATATTCGCAAGCTAAATATTGAAGCGTTATAATGTGTCTGTGGATGGATCAGAAATATATCTTCAGATTACTTTAAAAATGATGAGTCAACAATGAGAAGTCAACTCACGAAGGATACATATGCTGCAAACAAAAACGTCATCAAGAAAAAGGAATATAATGAAAATGGGTTCCAAATGACAAATGAACCTCAAAAATGGTTACTACAAACATCATTCCAGATGACAACTGACACTAGTGAAAAATGAAAAGAGTAGCCAACTCAGGAGAAATACATGTGCTTCAAGTGAAATCCTTATCCTTACTACAGAACTATTCATCGCAGCTCGCAAATTCACAATTTCAATTGCTCCCTCAACAACTATGAATAGGTATAAATTGGAATATTCAATTCGGGTCCTTTGCGGAACAGTAACGGCTTTCCATCGGATGTGTGAAGGGATGTATACATATTAAGTGTGCAGCCAGTTATCTATCATATAAATTAGATTTCCTGTTGGAGGCATAATGAGATTATCACGAGGTCTAGATGGAAAATGAGGAAACGACGTTAACGTGTTCAGACAGAAAACTGGGAATTGGGAAGTCTCTGGAGCAATACATGTGACTGATATTCGTTCGATGGCGACAAAGGATCAGTTTTCTCAAAGTAGACTAGGTGCACGTGGTCTCAGATTTCTGAACCATAACGAAATAAGTGAATGGCCACATCGAAGAACAGATGAAATTCGGAGAAACACTTATACTGGGCTGTTACGGAATATTATTAGTTTTTTCTGTAAAAATTGACAATGAGGAAAATCACTAAATTTCTAGATTTTTAGTAGATAATAAAATCTGAGCTTCACACAGTTGTCATTGAATCATCCATTGAAGTCATGAGATCACAAACTCATTTCAGTTATGGATGAATTACTAATGAGTGTTGAAGAAAAACAAAAACCGCGCAAATGTTGCCTATCTTCATGATCATTTCCAAAACTTTTTTCGACTTGAGGTAAGTTTCAATCTAGATGCTCTATAGACATAAGCTTTTGATGTAATGGAGGTAATTATGGTTCATTATTGCCAGCAAAAATCCGAATCAGTCTTCTGAACTGCAAAAGTCACTCACTCAACCCTCAATTATCTCTGTTACTCCGTACTGGTAAGTCCTAGGAAGCTAAAATTTGGTATATAGGTGCTTCTTCGGTCTTAGATACGCACTATGGGAGGATTTTCAAATATTCTAACTGCGGCGCCCCCGTGGGGGTAAAAGAGGCGCGTGTACGTATGAAAATTACCTTTTTATCACTACTTATCCGTACTGCTATATTTTCGGAGGCTGGCCGGGGGCCAGCGGCGCTATCACCCGAAGACGATTGTGGATACTAACAATCGAAACGTCGTGAAGCAACTTGGCGCCTCGAAGGCTGCGCTTTGGCCTGTATCACTCAAAAATCAGCAGCGATTGCACGCATTTAGATCAATCAATCAATCAACCAAAATATGCTTTAATTTCAAAGAATAACATCTTGTTAACAAAGCGTGTATATATAAATGTAAATGTTATTGAATTAATAACATTTGGTAAATGTATTAAAATAATCACTACCGTATAAAATTGATTTGAATGAAAACAATCAGTCACTTATTTGAAATTCAGAATATAACAAACAATAGGTATTGTATATAGTGAAGGTATAGAAAGTATATATAAGTGTATAGGAAGTGTATAGGAAGTATTTATCATTCTATTCTATCCACATAATATTCTTCCAGACTATAAAAGGTTTTATCGTAACGAACTTTTTTTTACTGCTTTTCTGAAGCTGGCATTGGATGATATACTTTAATACTATTTGGAAGGTGATTGTACATTTTGCAGCTGTTATATATAATTGAATCCTTAACGAGAGTGGAAGATGATGATGGTAGTTTGATATGGTTACTTTGACGGGTGGGGTATATATTCCCTGTAATGAAATTTTGTTTGTGTTTATTCATGAGACACTGTTTCAAGTATAAATATAGACACTACCGTGAATATGTTGTGTTGCTTGAGGTGAAATCTCCACGGATCGCGAAATTTTAGTTTACAGAGGTAACTCAGTGCTCTGTTTTGTAAAACAAAAACACTGCGCATTCCCCAGAATGGGATACCGTATCGCAAATGTGACTCTATCAAGGAGTAGTATACTGTCTTTGCAGTTGGGTATCCTAGTTCGTTTGCAGCAATTTTCACAGTATAATTGCACCCGTGGAGTGCCGGGGCGGTTCGCTAGTTGAGAATAAACAAAAGTTAAGACGAGCGGAGAATTAGGAATGAACTGCTTGCCAGTACTGTCGGTTTAAATCTTTTTGATCAGTGGCTAAAGCCGTTGGTAGAAATATCACCAAGTCTGAAATTTCATTGTTCACACTAGATTATGATTCAACAGCAATAGAAATTGAAGTAAAATTGACGAGCAGGTCAATTTGTGTTTCACTTCATAGTTCATTTTCGGAACAAAATACACTCACACCATACAATCCACAAAAAGTGTATGAGGGATGTTCGGGTTCAGTTGTCAGATATTTTCAATATGCGTTGTTTAATTTGTTCGACCAAGTTGACTTTAATTGATTGTCTGTGATATGACCAATGATTCATGTACCTACCAGAATGGATATGTTTTCTGTACTAGCCAACAAGTACAGAGTTGTCGGATTTACGTATGAGTTTTGTATCAAAAAAGGTAACACTGCGCTCATCGTCTTCATTTTCGAAGGTAAACTGTATATGATTTCACTTACATGGAACACTGTCGTCCTCACTGGTAGACATCGATGTGTCGCCGTAAAACACTTGCATTAGGGCTCTTCAGTACTAATCTTTAGAAGATTCCCACATTTTTTTTACTAAGATGGAGTAGTAGAAAGCCAAAAACTTTTTTAGCCAATCATCTACATATTTTTTGATGAAAAAGACTTGGAAATGAAGGACACTCAAAAGAATATATAACAGATCGTCCATGTAGTCTATTATATTCGATTGAATTTGATAATGATCAATTTCAATCCATATTTTCCCTTCGATGTCTAATCTATCTACTCTGTTTTTATTGAGTGCACACTTAATATATACAACTCTGTTAAAAAAATAAGGTTGATTTTCATTCTTCTCAAAAAAATGTTTTCATCAATTTCTTCAAAGTTGTCCCCCTGCTGCTCAAGTACTTTATTCATTTCAGGTTTTGTTAATATTTGATCACATAGTTGATTTAAGGGAATGCTGCTGTAGAATTATACCTCTCCGGGGTTAGGAGTCCATCTGAAATATAATACACTTCTGCTAGCATTTTTTCCAATCCTCGTAGCAGTTCTGATATGCATCTTTCAGTATGTCATCGAGATCTCACAACGATTCAGTTTTTATCGTCTCAATCGTCGCAAAATGCTGTCCTTTCATGGGTCTCTCCAATCTTAGGAACAGGATATAAACTGTTATGTTGTTACATGCAAATCAAAGACTTTTCATTTATTGTGTTGAATATATTTTTATTGCCTTCTTGGCATTCAAATTGGTAATAATTGTATAATATGATACTTTGCTTAATAATCAATCATCAATATGTGGCAGTGTGGAGAAGTGAAATACTGTTACATGTGTATCTATCTAATATTTGTGAATTTCAAAATAACAAGGAATTCAGTATCAGTATGAATTTTGAAATGAAATTTTGAATTTAAAAACGACCACTGCCGTTTCTTGAGAAATGTAACAGAAAGCTTCTGTTGTTAAATGTGTAGCAAGCATGTTGAAAATTGCATTTTTCTGCGCGATCAAAATCACGAACTATCACGTGAGATTTCATATATTTCTATAAGGAAAGACACGTATTCCAAAGCACGCAGCCAGTGTTTTCTCGCGTTCGAAGAAATAAATCTGTCACTTACGTGATTCATATATTCCAAGATAAACAAGAAATAAATTCTTTCAACCCTTCAACGGAACCGAGAAATTTATATATATGCTCGCTGTTCTTTCATTCTTCCACATATTTCGATGATCGTCATACAATTTTCTACAACTAGGCAGATCAGGATCACTCATTTGTTTAGGACTGTATATTTCTCAGTTTGAAACTCATAATTCCACCTTAATTCATTGAAAGGGTTTAGAATGAAAATCTGGTACGAGTTGAAGAAATATTACATTTTGCTTTATTGCCAAATATTTTTTCAATCATAATAACCTCATCAACCACAATGAGTTATTAGCGCAAATCATGTTATCCAAAAAAAAGTTTTCAAAACAGTTCATAAATAATGAATGATCATCAAATTTAAGGCACTACTGAATTCACTATTGAGGTTCGAAGAATTCCTCTTCAGTTGCTATCTGGGGCAGTCATTAATGACGTTTTTGTGAATGCATGTTTGCTTTCAAGTTTTAAGTGTTTGAAAAAGTTTAAAAAACAGATAGAAATGTGCATCTTTTTCCAGCAGCTCAACAGCGCGAGACATTAAACATTGATTATTCGTGATAAAGATAGAAGCTCACAATGAACTGGCGTTTCTAGACATGATTCTGCAGAGGACTAACAAAAAGTAACCATCTGCTCATAGAAATGCAACTCATTCGCAACAGTATCGGAATCATCACCGCCAAGCTACGAATACTCTAGATGTTGAAGTCATATCTGATTATTCATTTATTCTTCCCACGAAGTGGATGGTGGAAAAAAACAAGGCCCCATCATGAAAGATCTTGAAGGGAATAGTTACTCCAAAAGTTGGTGGAACACACATAGAACAAAAGACAGCAGAAGCTCTGCTACGAACGGAAGTTATCGCAACCAGTCTGACGGCTGTGTGAGCAGATAAAAAATTGGTTCAAGTACAGTAATAGAACCTGCTCCATATCTGTGAACTCTGAACGTAGCAGACTCAGACAACCACGCCAAACAAATGTAGATTGTGTCTCCAAGAATGGGCTTGTTTCATACTATGGAAAATGATACTGGTTTGCTTATAGACTGATCGAGTTAGGGGTATGTTATACTTACCAAGACTAATCGGTCCCAAAATTTCTTTATATTTGCAGAAAAAAGAATAATTCGAAAAGCAAGAATTTTAATTGGCCGCGTGTCTGTTGACCAGTAAAATTGATCGTGCCTAGAGCGGAGTTTCCGAGTGTATTGGTTTTTAATATCCAATCACAGATCTGATGATCCAATTTGACAGACATATTTGTTGTTATTATTGTCAACTCAGTTGAATATAACTGTTACAATTATTCAATTGAAGAACGTTTTTTTGTAAAAGGTAGGTCTCGGCGGGTGCCTGTTTTGCTGCATATTCCGTGTCATTAGTTGTAATTCCAAAAATATTTTTTCAGGTGATTTTTGGATTGATATGTTCTGGACTAATTCTACATTTCACTGAACATATTTTTGCTCTTCTTTTCAGTCACCATACTGCTCCTTGGTAGAGATAAAATGAAAATTAAATCAAAACTTTCCATCCTTCGATAAAAGACAAAGTCTGAATTGAATGTCATATAAATAAAAGGGACCTACTAAATATATCACGTACCGTTTCAATTTTTCATTCTTCATTTCGGTACCAAATGAAAATTTTTCAGGTAAAATTCATTGATCATTTCAAAATCGACTCTTTGTAAGTCAGCTTTAACATAACTGGGCTCAACATTCATTTTGAAATTATTTTAACGAAGTTTGTGGACACCGTTGACATTAGAAAGAGCACATTGTCGCATTCACTACAGAAGGCGCTGGCTGACTGGATGACA
Source organism: Leptinotarsa decemlineata (assembly GCF_000500325.1). Taxonomy (NCBI): domain Eukaryota; kingdom Metazoa; phylum Arthropoda; class Insecta; order Coleoptera; family Chrysomelidae; genus Leptinotarsa; species Leptinotarsa decemlineata. Next base: position 178,435 of record NW_019289885.1, read on the forward strand.
ATATAGCTAATATACCATTAACGTTGAATTTCTTAGTTTTGGTGGGTAGCATGAATGCATAATTGATTTATTTTATTAGGTTTCATGAGCATTCGAAAACTATTTGAGATGATTCATCGGTTTTTTTCTTTTGACTCCAATTCTGTCAATACTTCCACAGACAAACAACAACAACAAATTTGGCTATTCGGAAAATCACTAGCACATCCAGCTTGCGTTCTTTCGTTTCTAAGAACAAATAACACTATGCGAAACCACTACTCGATGTACATAAATCTCAGCGAGTGTGCACCAGAAGATAATTGGATCGGGGCAACGTAGATTTATGTCCGTATTTAACGCTATCAGTCGAGATTTGTCGAATTTGTTTGTCTAGCTTCCGGAAATTCGTTAGCATTGACTGTCGCTGCGAGTTTGACCGATATTCCTTGATGGATGGAGAGCGACTCTCGCTCGTAAAGGGAGATAAGGGCAGTGAACGAAGATAACGGAAGTGAATGGAAATAAGTGACGCAGATAAGAGCGTAATTCGGCGCACAGACAAAAGACAAGAGTAGGTTAGTTTAATTAATGTGAAAGTTTAAAGGTCTTGAAAGATATTAAAATATTTTATGGTTTTTGTTATCTTGAAGAGAGCAAAGGATGTGATTTTGATGTGTAATCGTGAAAGTTTTGTTCCTGAGAGGTAATGGAGACATATCCAAATCCGGAGCATAAAATCAACAAGTTCTCCTTCCTCAACTAGTTTCTTTCTCATTTCATCTCTTTTGTACTATTATCGCTAAAGCGACAATTGATAATGATCATCTTGTCGAATTAGTTGTCACTTAGTCAGTCTGTCAAATCTCCATGGACGGATCTAGCATTCAACAACATGTGCAAATGATAAAATTGTTTTATCTGTTGGAACAACGTACCGTGCACTTCACCAATTTTACGGTCGTCGTAATAGTCCTACCCAGAAGACTAATCGCAATGTGGTGAATGAATTTAAGTGCCCTGGTTCAGAAAAAGATCTACCAACGCCCGTACGTCTATGAAACGCAAGATTTGTTGAAAACATCATCGCTGTCTGTTAGAGTGTGCAGGAGAATTCTAGGCAGTCGATTTCCCATCTCTCACGAGAACTCGGCATCTCTCAGACCACAACTTGGCGAATTTTGCATTGTGATTGGGCCTGTACCCGTACAAAATTCAACTGACCTAGGAGCTGGAGGTAAACGATCATAGACAATGACGTGTGCTCGCTAAATGGAGCAGTTGGCAACTGACCCTAATTTCCATCTGAAAATTATGTCCAGCGATGACGCCCAGGTACGCGAATAAACAAAATTGTCTGATTTGAAACGATACCATTCCACACGAGATTCAAGAGCGTTCAATTCCGAAAGAGTTACTGTTTAGTGTGGATTTTGGGCTGGTGGCATCATTGGTCTATATTTCTTTGAGAACATCGTTGGTCAGGTCATCACTATCAACGGTGAGCACTATAGGTTGATAATAATCAACTCCTTTTGGCCTGAACTGAATGGACACCAACGACATGTGGTTTCAATTTGCATACACCTGTGTCGCAGGTGTATGCCAATAAGCAACAAACCACAGAGGTCCCCAAAGCCAATACCTAGCAAAAGCTATGTAAGTTATTACACATCCTAGCTTCGGGACGACATAGATTTCTTTCAATTCAGAACTTTAAATGCAGGTCCTGTGCCTCACTCGATGTAACGACCTGGTACGACCAGCCACGAGTATGTTTATAAAAATTCATCTGCTTGTAATTTGCCAGACCTATTCATGGAAAATACTTCCTTATCGAAATTCAACCAAACGGGCAAACATATCAGTTCAAACCGTGAAATCTAAAGATTGAAAGTAAGCGAAATGAGGCTTTCCTGATGACCTCCGTCTCACGTGGGCAACGATTACGAATAACAGCATTATAATTAGCAACCATCTTACTAAGGGGGTCAGTGAGAGTTTTGCGAAAGCCACGAAGGAGGTATCGGTGACGTGAGCCCGTCGGGGCTGTTATCCCTCAGCCTTCGAGGATGTGGATGGTGGCCTAAATAGAAAAGTTATAGGTAGCGAAAACGTAAGCCAGTATTGGGTACAGGGAAGTTGAAAAAAAAGTGTTGGTGTTGAAGACACACCGGGTCAACGAAACTTGTAATTGACAATGAACCACCATAGAGGCGTTATGTAAGTGTTTGTTTTTTATATACTAACCAGTTGATTTCGAAAGAGGAAGTTCACATATTATTTTGTCTGAGTTCACTTCCTATTTGAGAGGTTATATATTGTTGGGTTCCTAGTGTGAGCTGCTTAGCTGAAGTTCAGATTATAATTACAAAGTTGTTTACTGCCATTTGTTTTAACAAATTCAATTCCTTATTGAAATTCTCGAGATGCTGGTGAGTCTGTGGATCATGCTGCTAATCAAGCTGATGAATTATGTTGAAGGTCATTGATAGTTTTGTATGTATGGGTTGGTTTGTGGTGAATTGCGAAGTCATGTTTGTTGTTAATTTCAGTAATTGTGTGGTCTGAAAAGTTTATCAAATTATTGGTTTCTGGTTCTATAGTAAATTTGAAGTTTCCCTAAAAGGAATTAATGTATTGACAAAAGTTACTGATGGAGCTAACGTGTAGCGAAACGCGGTTTGAATAAAATTTATTGTTAAAATTCAATTATTATCATTATAATGGGTTGAGAAATCCTCTATGGAAACTTTGAATATTTAATATTTATATGTTAGTGACACTTTCAAAATCGAATCATGCTGTTCAGTGCACACCTCTTGACAATACACTTAAAAACAGGTAGTTAGTTAAAAATGAAATATATATAAATATAGAATGGTAAATGAAAATGGTCGTTATGAATTATTCATGCTAACGAGTCATTGAGGAATTCTCTGATCGAATAATATGCTTTCTCTAGCATTATTTCCTTGATTGTTTTTTTTTTGTATTTTTTTGAAACTCGTGTTTTATATGCTGCTTGATAGTTTGTTGAAATACTCTGCTCCGACATATCCTGGACTTTTTTCAAATATTGTTGATTTATGTTGAGTTAACCTCAATGCATTTGTAGTTCTTGATGAACGATTATGGAAGGATGAGTTTCTCTTGAATGAATCTATGTTTTCTTCCACACAACTTGATGTTTTATGGATATATACGCAAGGAAAAGTCAATATTATGTTGTCAATAAATATAGTCTTGCAGCTCTCTTTAGATTTCATACTGAATATACGTCTCAGGATGCATTTTTGACAGACGAAAATGCTTTTAGCATTAGTGCAATCTCCCCATAAGATGACGTAATAAGAAAGGTGACAGTATACTAGTAAACAGTACATGTTTATCAGTACGATTCGTCCATTGTTTCATTTAGCTCATGTATAGCAAAAAATCCAGAATTGATTTTTTTGTATGTGTTGTGTATGGTTGTTCTATGATATATATTGATCTCGGTGGAGTCCTAAGAATTTGGTTTTTTCTGAGTTCAGAATTTCGGCAAGAGAAGAACTAGTACTGTTTTTCTGCACTTAAATTGAATATATATACAGTTTTTTCAATGTTTATTATCAAATTATTAGCATTGCACCAATTTCTGAAAGTGTTCATGACTTCACTTACAGTATTTTTCAGTTTCTTCAGGGTCTGTGCAGAGGCCACTACCGAAAAACTGTCTACAAACATTGTAACTTGCCATTCGTGATATGGTCGGGCATATCATTGACAAATATTAAGAAGAGTAGGGGTCCCAACACTGGCCCCTGCGGAACCCCGATATCTACGGAATAGGTTTCAGAACATTTATTTTTCATTTGTACATAGGCTTTTCTTTTATGCAGTAAGATATGAGTTCATTACTCCCAGAATTTCTTTCTAGTTTAATTAGAATATAATATATTTGTAGGCTGTCAAATGTCCACGAGAGATCAAAGAAAATTTCAGCAATAAAATTGCTTGTATCGATATTATAATGATTTCAATTGTTGCACTTTCTGTTGACCTTTCTGCACGGAATCCTTTTTGTCCAGCTGCATCCAATTCCAGAATTAGTTTAACTCCACTCAAAGTATCTTCTGCTTCCTATCGAATATCCATCATTTTTCTCTTCACCACTTCGAAAGTCTGATGCAACGACAAATGATAGTGAATCGATTCACAGTTCCTTCAAAATGCGGAATCTATTTCAATAATCACTATTCGGTTGAATCACAACCACCGACACTGCCCCATCCCTGGACCACGAAACGATCAAACCCCAGCACTATAAATATACGCTTGCATCTGTTGTTGATATTCAACGCCATCCATCTTATTAAGATGTTTGAACATGCTACGGCTTCGGAACACGAATAGTTGAGAAGAAGAGGGCGATGGAGCATGGTCGCTCCGTAGGGTAGATGAGAGGGATGTTTTATTCAGTGTCTTTTGGGGTGTTGTAATCTTCCGTATCAATGAGACGCACAAATACAGGGTGACCTAGACGGTGACGTCCAAAAATTATTTTCAGATGGACACTATCAAGAAACTTATCAGAATCACCCGCATATATTGGTACATTAGGTTGATATGACGGGCTCGGTATGACAAAAGCCTGTGAGACCAGAGGCTTGCTTCTCATTCTTTGTTTGGTACAATGGGCACATGTTGACTGAAGCCCATAATATCAAACATCATTCTACATTTGTGATTTAATTCCCTATTACCAGAGCAAATTGTGTGGCGCAAAAACTGTCTAGACTTAAGCCGTTTATATCAATCGAGAGAGCATGAAATTTTGACTTGAGCTCCACAAAAACCCCAAAACAGTGTATGATTGACTTTTACCTTCTTTACCAAACTTCAAAGATATGTTTTTGCGATATTTTCTAGTTTTGGAGATCTCCATTTTTTGAATTTGTGATGAGAATTGTTGGTCTACTCGGTTCAAACATTTTTTTAGCTCCCCCAAATTATGAATTTGTTCATGGATTATTAAACATTCACAGCGAAAAAATCACAGGTATTTGAAAGGAAATTAGTTTAAATTTCGATTATGGAGCATGTACTCTATATTGAAAAGTGCAATTTTGGTGAGAAAAAATGTACACAGCCATTTTCCCAAAGCTTATCACATTTCTCAAAAAGAAAAATGTTGGGTGGAGACTACAGAAATCAGTAGATCAGTGGGCAGATCAACAAACTCATTAGAGAGGCAAATAATGAATTATATATAATGCTAATGGTGATTTTAATACAACATTACGATCGAAGAGTATAAAAGTATCAACTTAAATCGCTTTATTTTCGGCTGGTAACAATTATTAGGTTGGTCTGAGAGTCTAGACGGAAAGAACTAAGGAATATGTCGATTACCAGCTTCCAAAACATATACTGAGGAAACTTTCGTTCTGATTGGTCAAGAAAACCTACTGTTGATTGAACAATATTTATATTTGTGGCCTTTCCATAACACATAACAGATTATTCGTCAATTACCAAAAAGGTAAATGTTCGATAACTTGTTGGTATTTACAGTTTTGGGAATCTCGGATTGAGAATCGCAGTATTTTCAAATTTACCAATCCTGAAAAGTACACAGGCCATATAATTCGTCAAACTTTAGCGACGTTATTTGTTGATAATAGTGAAAACATCACAAATTTGAGACGGTGGCTGGAAATCAACCAGTGTCGCTGGAGGATATAAAGACAATTCACTCACAAACAAAATTGAAATTGCCAAGACCATTCAAAAATTATATGATGATAACAGAATAGAAACTTCACCTCCCTGTTTTGATTTAAAAAATGGCATATGACCATAACAAGCACTTAAGGCGAATTGATTCCCTCACTTGCAACTTGATAGTGTGTATCATCGTGTTGGAGATTTGTCTCTCTTCTATAGATACTTGTGTTCAAGTGACATTTGATTCCACCAAGAGCCGTACATATCAGAAATACGCGATGGAATGTGGCTGCTCATCGTTTTGAGGTTCAACTCAGTACACCTCGAACTTCACTGNATGGAAGTGCAAGCACTGGTTGTGACGGCTTCTCTTTCTTGCGAAGCTCCTGCTGTCTTTTCCAGTCTGTTCCACATACTGGAAGATCATTTTTAATGATGTCTAGTTCCTTCCTTCGACACCTTCCTTCGTATAACAGAGCCCAAAAGCACGGTCTAATAGAGTCTTGATGATTTCTCTTCTAGTCGATTGAAGGTGATTGGATTCGTGGTTCAGATACTGTCCCGTGTGAGTTGGTAATACGTCTAAGAATGTCAATTCTTTGTTGTCTTATTTCTCCATTGTGAAAGTGATGGAAGGTTTTACGGTGGTGATGTGTTTGAGGAAGGCGTCTAGTTTAGTATTCCCATGGTTCCATATTATTAAGCTGTCGTCAACCAGACTCAAGGTTTTTTAATTTTTCATTTTCAACTGTTCTAATTTTTACTTGTATTTTGTTTCACTGTAAATTCATTTCAGGGTCTTTTCTCGATATAATTATTATTTCCTGCTGTTTTTTCTATTTTAATTTTTATTGGTTCTTTTAGGGATTTTAAATCATTTTATATGATATCAGACAATGAAAGTTTGAAGTAATAAAAAAAGAATAATTTTTTTTCAATTTTGTTCTACAAATATCTCATTGATTTGTTATTCTACATGGTTGCTAAAAAAATAGCCAACGCAACACGTCCGAAAACAATTTTTTTGGCTTGCTGACTTCTAGAATTTTTCCTAATCGTTAAAAAAAACTATATTTTTCGGACTTTACTTTACGTAAATTGATATCATATTCGAGTGCAACTGCTCTGGATTCTGTAAGTTGGACGGGACTACGAGTATTGTATTATGTCAATTTTGTTTACAAGGGTTTCTGTTTACGTTGAAGACAAAAATCAATTATTGCAGATCTCGAGATGGTTTCAGTCCATCAAAGACAAGGGTACTTTTTATGGTCATGGGATCTATTTATTCAATTTGAGAAATGCATTGGAAGATGTGTGAAGCGATCTTGATAAAAAAAAGACTATGATAAAACGAAATTCATCCAAACTATCAGTGAAAAAACATTAATTCCAACGAAGCAGATATGTTATTACATTCAACTATATAATAAAAAAATCTTCTCAAGAAGCAATCAATCCCATGATCAATTATTACTAGCAACATTTAGTATATATTTTATAATAGGCTTCCTCTCAAGCAGCATATATTCTAAACGGTAAGTGGATGAAACAGGTGCAGAGAGTTCAGAGAAAAATCAAACAATTCTTTCACAAAACGGGTGGAGGAGTTCACCAAAATTTATTAAATCACCACAAATTGTAGCACCAGTGCATGTTGCAATAAATACAGCACCAACTTTGTTGGATAACTTGAATGACCCAAAAAAGTATTAAAATTCTAAGATATCAAAACTGACTGAGATACTGCGAAATATTGTAAATCACGGGTATCAGGAGATCAAGCAGGCTGAAATTTCCAACCCTAAAATGAGAAATGTTTACACCCCAAACCACTGTCATAATCTCTGGTCTCTAGCTGTCATCGCAGTTTATTCCACAACTTCGGTCTATGTTCTCGAAAAGTCTCAGACGAGCCCCATTGAAATGCAAAAATGTACATTATTGTTGAGATGCTTTCGTCGACACCGTTGAATAATGTTCTTCCAAATTAAATTTTCGGCACGACTGGAATTTTTTTTTTAGAATATCATTTACTTTGCAATATGCTTATCTCTCATTTACAATTCAAATGACGTGAAGCTCCTTCGTATTGAAGACTATTTATTCATTATACCGTCGAGACACAAAAATTTTGCATCGCAAATTTGTTCTTTCGAGAGAGCGCGTCACTTTTAATAATTTCGATTTTCCACTTCGAGACATCCACCGTTTAATAAAATGAAAAATAATGACATTCTCTCTTTTTCCTTTTGATCCATTAACTTCTGGGAGGAGATGGGCCGGTCACGCTGTCAAAACACTTCAATTCCTTGAGTGGTTGCTGTTTCTTTGCTTCCGGAAATCTCGAAGGAATTTCCATTTAATTTTCGAATGAGAAATACAACAAGATATAGCTGAAATTCAATCGATCCCCGATACTTCAATCATTCTGATGACAACAAGCTACTTCACAAATTAATTATCTCACAAAAAGAGGTTATTTTTATTGTACGGCTTGTCAAGGGGTTCAGCTCTGTACTTTTTCCATTGACGGTATTTTAGCACTTCACAAAAATTCCAAGATAGGGAAAACAATCATACTTTAATCAAATTGACAATACTACTAGGTGAATCAAATATAAAGGAGCCTTTTTTTGGTATTTATTTTTATTTTTAACGCAAAACGGAATATATTCCACGTAGAAAGATGCAAGTCGTATCTGCAGCCAATTGCGCACGTAGGCTTCAACCTCAGCATCACTATTGAATATTTGACCTCCCAAAGCCTTCTTGAGAGGGCCAAACACCTGAAAGTCACAGGGTGACAAGTCTGGACTGTAAGGAGGGTGTTCCAATGTTTCCCACCCCAGTTGTTCCAATTTTTCCCTAGTCAAGGCTGCTGTATGGGGCCATACATTGTCATGGAGAAGAACCACTTCCCTGATCGATAGGTCTCGTCTTTTGCGGCGATATGCAAGTCGGATCTCAGTCAAAACGTCGCAGTAGTAGGCCGCATTAATTGTCCTGCGCTCGTGAAGAAAATCGAGATACAGCAATCCATGCTGGTCAAAAAAAACGGTAGCCAAAACCTTGCCAGCCGACAAACGTGACTTGCCTTTCACTGGTCCAGGTTCTTCTTGTTTTCTCCACTCCATACTTGATGGTTTAGACTCTGAAGTGTAGTGGTACACCCATGTTTCATCACAGGTGATAATGTGAGTGAGAAATTGGTCCTTGTTGTTGAAATCATGCAAGAAGACCACACACCTGAGGAGGATGCAATTTCTGGTCAGTTGTGAGAAGGCGAGGAACCTAACTGGCACACACCTAACCCTAGCTCCTCTGTGAATATGGAGTAAGTGCTCCCATAACTTATCCCGACCTCACTTGCAATTTCAGAAGTGGTACGACGTCTGTCATCTGCAATAATCCGTCGAACACTGCTGATGTTGTTCGCTGTAATGTTGGTGCGAGGTCTGCGGTCATGGTCACGACCCTCCACAAACTGTTTATGCCATGCAAACACTCTGGCCACAGTACACTATATACAGTAATCCCACTTCAGGTGCTTTTTGATTTGAATTTTCTACACGCAGACCCAAGAGTTGGAGTCTCAGGTCTGCTCAAACGCCGGGTTCAAGACAGGTACGCAACCCTTCCATAGTTGTCGAATTTCATGGGTTTCACCCAACCTACTGTGTAATGAAGATATATTTTGAACATCTGCCGATTCCATGAATTTTTAAAATCTACTTGAAACATAGTTCATCATTGTCCAAATGATCTGGGTTACTTGAATATTACACAAATGCAAAATTAACATTTGTACAATTTTCTCAGGTGTATTTTTTTGAGCAGTTCATATGAATTGTTGTTATTTCGATCAGTGTTAGACGCTTTTGTTGAGATTGTAGTAGGGAGAAATGTCATTAGTGACAAATACGTCAGCATTGTGAAATTCCTAGACACCAACATCAAAGGGACCGACTGGGACAACTGTATATAATAGCAGGGGAGCTCACGATGTAAAATGGGGATTTACTCGAGCATCATTGAGATATATTAGGTTGCAAAGCTTAGGGACGGAGTGAGAGAGTAATAGATAGAGAAAAAGTGAATAGAGAATAGAGGAATAGAAACTCGGAGAGGGAAATATAGGTATCACACAGCTGCACGCATTAAACTTTATCGATGTATTTTTGTTATTTCGGCTTGCGGAAATCGTCAGATTGTATATCCTTGGATTATTTCCTTCAAAATAAAAGAAAAATTAGCTACGCTCGAAAATGTCGAAATGACGTTATTTTTTTACAACTTTGCTGCCCTCCCCTTTCTTTACGTCACTCTCAAATTGTCAGATTACTGGAATATACACATTTTAGCAGGTAATTAACTCACCCTACCTTAATCTGACGCGCTCGACAATTTCTGATGATCAATTTATAAGTATACTGTGCTCTGGCTCACGACAGTGTCTCTTTCCCGAACTGAGCAGTGCTTCCCCTACTCCTGACAAACCTACCCAACTACAAACATAGCGGGAACGTTCTCCCTCCACTATTGTGCCTGAAGGTCGAAAATTCTCGTTTATATTTGATTCACCACGTAATAATGTTCATTCACCGAAACATTTTTGTTCTTATTGAATTTATAGAACATGTAAATGTGCATAATGACAACCGAAATAGCAATTTCAAAGAATTGTACATGATACATCCAAATCGACGAATCTCGTTTTCCTCCAAGAAGATGAATGTCTCCGAACAGGATATAATAATGTCAAGTCAGATATTTTCGCATTCTGCTTCAATAAGTTTGTTGGTGGTTAAAATGGACACCAATATGTCTTGGCACAATCAAGTCGCTGGAATTACAAAAGCATCTTCTCAAAAGCTTGAAACACTGTTCCGAACCAGAAAACTGTACACACCTCAGCAACTTTTGATGCTTTATAAAGTTCAGATTAGACCTTCTTTGGAGAATTATTCTCATGTATGAAGCTCTGCCCCCAAACATACCCTGAAGTTGCTGGATTCCATCCATAAAAGAACCATCCACCTGATTGAAGACACGAACATTACGTGCAAGCTTGATAGAAATAAAGCGATTTATATTCAACAGGAGTACCAAGTTACAGAAAATGCTATTATTACACCCTATATTTTGTTTTATAAGAGAGAGGACATTAGTAGATCAAGATCTTCAGATGATATGGTGCTGCAGGTTTTTCCGGGTCTTCCTGCAGCTGAAATAGCAAGTGCGCCACTGGAATCAATAAAGTCGTCCCGGAGCGCCAATTAATTTTCATTGTTGTTTTCATTCCTACAGTAGATAATAAAAAATTATGGAATAAAATATTGTAATAATGGAATATAGAAATGTATAAAAGTAAATGCTGAAACATTCGTATATTATTCGAAGTTACAAATCATGCAATTAACAGTACTGACACGAACGTTATTTATAGTATTATTAAAAGTGGTTGTAGATACAAGGTACCAAAGCATTCAGAGAGTCGAAATGAATATCGCAGTGTTCACAGATTTTATTGAAGCTACTGCACATAAAATTCAATGGTGATCGTAGCATAACATCTGTGCGTGATGCTTCGCAATAGAATTTCAGATTGTGTCGACCTTCACTTCTTGGTACTAAAAAATAGATCTCGAGTAAATGAACCGTACTGTCAATATTGTTGTTTAGTGATTTATGCAGGAATTTGATACCAAGGATATCTCTCCTATTTTCCAAGGAAGTCATATCAAATCGTGTCAACAATATGTTATGATCAATGCCCCTCCTGGGGTATTGACCATCAACTTTTGGACATAAGTATTTTAGGAACTTCCTTTGCTCGCTCTCAATTGATGTTTTTTGGTAGTCGTAAACTGCATTCCATAACACAGATCCATACTCTAACTTAGATCTAGCATACGCAAAATATAGCAATTTTAAGGTGGCAATACTTTTGAAGTTTTTGCCATTTCTGTAAATGAATCCAAGCATCCTATTTGCATCAGCAGTCATATTCCTTATATGTGTTGTAAATGGATACATTCAGTTGTAGACGATTATTATTACACCGAAGTTTGATAACATCTGGAACATCGAAGAAAGGTTTGTGATGTGTGTCTTCTATAGATACTTCCACGGGAATTGTTTACGTGCCTTTGCACATTTGATTTCACCAAGAACGGAAAATAGAAATACGCGACGGACTGTGGCTGCTTATCGTTTTCAGGTTCAACTCAGTACACTTCAAACTTCACTATTTAAAAGCGCCTCCATATGAAGAACTGCGTTTATGTGGAATAAACTTTCTGAGAACGTTTTATCAAGTGGATTTCAACTTCACCGATTCAAATCCGATTAAGGATGTTCCTATGGTGCTTATGTTTTGTCCTGAAAAAAATTAGAACGGACAAAACTTCCGAAACAACCTTCGAAACCACCACGGAATTTATGGCTGGGGATCTATTTTTGTTTTGAATTAGGAGTTTTATGATATCTCACGGAGAAGAAAGATATTGTTGTTATAGTGTTTCTATTCATCCCATTCATCATAAAAAAAGAAAGGAGAAATACAATTTCCAAAAATCAAACTGTCACAAATTGATTCGACATCGTACTTCAGCTATTTGAATTGACACTGGTCTGAAATGGATTTGACTCAGTTTCCTTTATCAGATGGTTTTTACTATGATACTATGATTTACTATGATATTAGTATCATATATTCGTATACAAAAATCGAGAAGCAAACACCGAACAACAATTAGAAATCAAATTAGATCCCTATACTAATTTTTTTTATTAATACGTTCAGTAATATTTTCTCCATATGATTCTATAGGAGAAGTTCTACATTGCTTCAGAATATGTTCACTTATAGTTTGAAACAGATTCTTTTAATGAGAATCATAGACAATGATGATCAGAACTGATGTTCATATTATATTTGTTTGCAGCTGATTTGTCGAATCAGTTTCTGTTAGAGAATGAGATCTTCGTTCCATTTATACTTGAACAATAACTGTTCATGGACAAACTTATATTCCACCAAATCAAAGCACTGTTTGAGCCCTCGAGGACGTAGATACTTTTTTCTCACCCTTTTTCTCAATGCATTTTCGTCGAAAGCATATTTGTATCTGTGCACGAGTGTGAGAATCATTTATAATTTTATATTTCAGAATCAAGTCAATCCCTGAATCTGAACACAAAGCATTTATTTCATTGATATTGATTTGCTATAGAAACACTCTCCTTCAAATGTGTTGTTCTATATAGAAGTAGCATCTGCTTTCTGCCACTCATTCGAACTCTTTTATGCCAAAACTCTTTCCATTAGGGTCCATTACAGTTCCCGGCACAAAAATTGGACCTTTAAAAATGGGTTTTCGGAAAGTTGCACCGCAGCACGGCTAAATAACTCACTGTTTGTGAACTCTTTTCAGGAGTCTGAACAGTACAAGATTGCCGTGAGCACAGATATTGAAAAGTTTCATTTTAAAACTTCAGCGGAATCTCAAGTAATCTTTATCTCCAGCTATTAGATTTCCTTCGCGAACTTGGAACGACTCATGAATTGGTTGAGGCGTTTGCGGCCGAGATTTTCAGTGTTACTATATTCATTTGGGTTTGAAGGCCGCTGTAGTTTGGAACTGCATTCTAACGTTTCGCCAGTACAAGTAGCTGGCTTCTTTAGAGGTTTATTCATCTTGATGATCCACCGATGACTGGTGATTTCTGGTTCGTAAGTTGTATTTACGTTGACTCAGGTAGTCCTCCTCTATTGTTGATTCGTTGCTTTTGGCCGAAGTGTTAATGACGTAACATTGAATAACCACATTTCAAATCTGGTTAAGCATTATCGCTTCCTCTTTTCTGTTGTAGTTTTCCGTATGTTTGTGGATTTCTATGGCTTCCCGTACAAGCCGACTGTGGTATCCATGACCGGGGTCAAGTGGTTTCACATCTTCAAACACTATCGTGTGATCTCCTTCACTAAGTGCGTGTTCCACTTCTGCCGATTTGTCTATTCGACCTAATCTACAGTTCCTCCGATGTTTATTCAGCCTTGTACCAATGGATATCTTTGTGGTACCGATATAAACGTTTCCGTAGGTGCATGGTATACGATATACCCCCGCAGCTGATGGTGGATCTCTTTTGACTTTCGCAGATCTAAGGCTTTGTTGTAATTTCCTGGTGGGCTTGAACACTGTTTTTATTTAATGCTTTCCTAAGATTTTCGTCTGTAACCCTATCTACCCAACCAACAACTATCAACTAATCAACAACTATCAACTCAACAACTGTCAGCTCAACAACCACCTACACCTTCCACATTTGGTATTCCACCTTAAATTACAGGACCTTATGGAAAAGTAAAAACTTCTTCACTACAAAAAATACACAAAGATCTATATCACTCAACAAACCAACCCAACAACAATAGAAAATGGGAAAAGTTATATTGACAAAACTTAAAGATCATTGTCCGTGAGAATCAACTTCGATATTATACCATAAACAGACAATCAACAGGATCAAAATTGTCAGAACACACTTTGAAATCAGTCGGTGAATGATGTGCAATGGAACGAAACGAGAATGATTGTCAAAGCACCCTACTTTAATAACCTCTTCATTCGAACGAAATTTCTTACCAGTGAGCATTTTTTCGAATTCTGCGAACAGCCAATAGTCGCTGGGAGCCAACTCTGGCGAATACGGTGGATGTGTGAGTAATTCGAAGTTCAATTCATGTAGTTTTGCCATTGCTTCGATTTTACTTTGCAATTTCGGCCTTCAAACACTCCAATAATGCTATATAATATTCACTGTTTATGGTAATTCCCTTCTCAAGATAGTCGATGAATATTACACCACGCACATCCCAAAATACCGAGGCCATAAACTTCTCAGCCGATTGTTATGCTTTTGGGCGCTTCGTACGATGTTCAACAGTTGATCTCCACTGAGATGACGATCTTTTTGATTCCGGAGTTAATTAATGTATCCATGTTTCATCCATTGGCACACATCGATATAAAAATTCCTGTTTGTAATGTTTAAACATGGCAAAATACTGCTCAGAATCCTCAAGACGTTCTTGTTTATGGTTAACAACAACAGAGCTTTTTCATAGTAAAATGTTCATGCAATATAAAGCCAACACTTTAGGCTCATATAAGCTAATGAGCCTGATGCAGTACTTCTCGACCACCAGAGCAAGACGATATTTGTCGTGGAGTTTTCAGCTCCTGGCGGGACGAATATCGTCCAAAAAGAGGAGGAAAAACGAATGAAATATCGAGATTTTCTCTTCGGACTCCGCAGACTCTAGCCAGACCACTCTGTCAAGATGGTTCTTCTGATTATTGGAGTCCTTGGTGGAATGATGCCCTCTCTACTCTCGAATCTTAAAATCATACCGACTTGCCGCACTAAGGCAGAAATCTTAGCCGGACAGATGCAGAAGGCTGTCATTCTTGGTTCACTGTACTTGTTCATGGCACATGATTCTCGAACACAATGATAACTCACCATACAGTTGGTAATCATTCTTGTCCTATTCCATTCCACTCGATGTTCACCGTCTGATTTTAAAATGTGTTCTGACAATTCAGATCCTGTCAATTGTCTATTTTTTGTGTAATCTCGATGTTCATTCTCACGCACTTTCAATGTTCTAGAGGTTTCACCAATGTAACTTTTACCACAAGAACAAGGTATTTCATATACACAATTTTTTGTTTTTTCTTCAGTGTTGTTGGGTTTTGTATGTGTAAGTATAGATCTCAGTGTATTTTTGTTCTGAAAGAAGTTCTAACATCATACCTATTTCCAATTCGTCTTATTTTTGCAGATAGTCTTGGAATGTAAGGTATAACGTTAGTTGTGAAAGGTGTTGGTGGATGTTGAGTCTGTTATTGTTGAGTTAAATGTTGTTGAATTCGTGAAGCTGTTTGTATATTCGTTTGGTTTTCAATTGATTCTTTATTTTCTACTGCATTTATCGTTGGATTTATAAGCGAATCTGAATAAGCATTATCTTTCAAAAAGTTTGTCCTTCTACACTTGTATAAAATTGTGGTATAAGATTGTGTAAGGTAACAAATATCCAGAAAAGGTCGATAAAAAACTGATATTCGATATTGAAAATTTTCAATGATTCAATCAAGCTGAAAAATTCCAATTCAATGAAAATTGAATAGATTATCAACTACTCAGAAACGAATATCAAAATCCACCACTCCTGCCTCCTCCTGCCTTTTGCCTCGTCCTGGAAATGAAGGACATCCCTAGCGGCCGACTTCCTGCTTTCCTCGCCGAACAATTCCCAACAAATGACCGGGTCACTCTCACGTTCCGTGAATTATGTGTGTGTGTCTGCCGCCTTTTGTTTTCGTAGTGCCTTCGCCGCGGGAAACACAAAGAAGCGCGATCACCTAATTACAGGATGCTGCCCGCAGTTTATTTAATTCACTCTCGAATTTTTACCATCGTGAGAGAGCTTTTTAACGGTTGTCGCCATGCTTGCAAATAGGTTTGTGGCCCGACAGCGAAGAATGCCGTCGATTGCGAAATTGAAATATTCGTTCTGTGCTTCTAAATTCAACAAAACAAAAATTTTCAGTTAACCACAAAAACACGTTCATTACTCTTCTTGGCGAAAAATTGGTCAGAAATAATATTAGTAGGTGTCAAGGAGAAAGTGATAAAAATGTTCACACGTTAAAAGGTAAGACCTCGTTAGTCCTTAGCTCGCACAAGTTTCGACTTCTGAGGGTTGTTGTTCGTAGGGGTGTGACAGCTGGTTAACGGAAAAACATATTTTGAACAGATTTAAACAGGACGAAACTGCAGTAACGTCAGTTACAAATGCAAGTGGTAAAAAAATATAGATTATCTTAGCGTCTCTCCTCGATACGAAGACTTAACAAATTGTCTCAGGTCTGGATTCCTGGCCATACTGTCATACTTGATACCAGTTGTTGGACTACAATAGGCATGAATTGCGATGTCTAACAGGCCTTCTTAAAGGTCACTGTCACAGGTCACATGCAATTGATGGTGGTCTATTTGAAAAGAAAAGACATGAAATGAATAGGTATAGGGAGGTGAATGAAATAGTCGTTTTAGGACTGAATTCATCAACTTAGATCGAGAGATTTTGAACGCCGCGTGGCTTTTTGCCAGTGGTTCCCGGAAAGTTGTAACTAACTGCGTCATTTTTCGTTTAATTGTATTTCGAAAGACGAACTCTATGTGAGCAGTACTGGCATTTACAACCGCTGCAGTTCTCATACTTGGGCACAACAAAATCCTTATTCTATTGAGGAAAAGAGGAGCCAAGGAAAATTTGGATTCAGTGAGGTATTTAAAAATTAGAAGGCAAAATATTGAACTCCTTGTTGATGAATTGTCACTAATGGAGCACAGGAAAATATATTTTTAACAAGACGAGGCTTCGCTTCACATCACTGCAAGTTCTGGTAAAATAATTGGATAGTCAACCAAGGACCCAACCGTTGGCCGGCCAGCTCACCAGACCTAACGCATATGGAAGTGCTGACCAATTCTAGATGCGAATTGGAAGCGACAGTGATGCAAAGTTTTGCTTTTCTCGCTCTTATTGAACTGATTATTTCGGCAAAAAAACGTTCAGAAAAGATATCGCCTGTGTATAGGAGAAGCTCGTAGACACTTCTAACACCTTCTCTGAAGAAATATATTTCATTGTTTGGTCTTTATCATTATTATCATTGTTGTTGGAGTTTCATTTATTAATAGTAAATATACTATAGATTGTCAACAGTTGTACTGAAACTTTGCGTTTCAATTACTGCTCTGGAAAGCTTTCTTGACATTTGATAGCTACTACTAAACAATTTTTTTTTAGTTTTATCGCCGCGTCGTCCAAAGACTACTTTATCAAAATGTGCGTTTCAAAGTTTACATGAAAAAACCTAGAAGATCTGTATTTCAAACATTACTCTAGCAAGTGTGCTACATTTTTGAAAAGGTAATTTTAAGCTCTATTGAAAAATGCAAGAATATACAGGGTGTCTCNTCTATTGATATCCCATTTGAAAAAATAGGTTTTTCACACCATTGATCTCTACGTAAAAAAGTGCTTCGAAAATGTTTCCATAGAAATAAGAAATTTAGACATGAAAAAAGTTACAGCAACTTTTAGCAAATGCACATTTTTGAAAAACGTGCTTAACGTTTATTTATCTTTAAAACAGGATAGGATGGGAAACTGCAAGTTGATCATTTATACAGACATACAAAAAACTTTTGATCAAATAGATTTCTTCATTCTTCTCAAGCGTTTATCAGGATTTGGTTTTTCAGCAAAATTGGTGAAACTCATGTCAAACTATCTACTCGACAGAAAACAGTATGTAGAGTATGAAGGCTTTAAATCTGCTTTGTTTAATCCCAGTTCCGGAGTGATCCAAGGCTCGAATTTAGGACCTCTTTTGATCTTAATTTTCATTAATGATTTAACTTAAATATTAAACAACTCAAAACTGCTCTACGCTGATGACCTTGTAATATTCAAGGTGATAGAAAATTATGGAGACTGCTTAGACTTACAGTATGAATTAGATTTGATATATGATTAGTGTTCCAATAATCGTTTGAATCTTAACATTGCTAAATGTCGTGTATTGTCTATTTCCAGAAAGGAAAGTCTAATACAATTCACTTACGAAATTGATAACAATACCATACGTCGTGTTAATGAAATGAAAGACCTTGGCATTGATTTTGATCAGAAATTCACTTTTGTTCCACATATAGACCAAGCTGTTTCGTCCGCAAGTCGAATGTTGGGCTTCATAATGCGGAACACCAGAGAATTTAGAGATACAAAGGTGATACTCACGCTATTCTATGCTAATGTGAGGTCCAAACTAGAATATGGGGCGATGATCAGTGTTGCCACAAGATATTTTTTCATCGTGGTAGATTTCTGAAAGGAAGCGGGGTAGAACCGGGGTGGATCCTCATTTACATGATGACACCAATCACAGTGACGCATTAACGTATGCCTATGATTGTCGTTCTTTGTTCTATAATAAATTTGACGAACGTAATCAAAAACATGTCACATGTCATCGCATCCAAATTTGGGATCGATGTGTTTTCAAACTGTTCCTCGAAAATATTGGTTTTCATGTTCTTATGATAGTCAATATTGCAGTACTCAAGTTTTTTCCACATAATTTCAAAAAATTCAGAGCCCATCCTTTACTTCCTGCGCAATACACAATGATTAGTCACGATCTTTTGTTTGAAGGCATGTTAGGCGTACACATTCTCGTGTGTCGTGAGTGTTTTACGAAGTTTTGTTCAAATAGAAACTTTGCAGTTGTTCTTTTCTATATTTAGGTATTCTTTCTAAGTATTTGTTACGCAATTCCACTATTCTTCTGCTTCCCATAACTGCTTGACGTTTGTTCATTATTTTAAATCAAAGTGCTATCTATCTATCTAAAACAGGAATTTCCCTTTGAAAGTGTACAATTTGACCATAACTAAGAGACCCTGCTAATCCATTTTTCTATTTATACATATATTTTTTCCAAGTTTCAGTATTCATTTGCCTCATGTTATGTATGCCTCATGTTTTGAATTGTTATTTTTTTTTTGCTATGAATATTGTGTTTCTTGGGGAAATTGATCGTTACCACTACCATACATAAAAATCGTAGGTCAAAAGTAAATGACCAGTCATTGTCAAAAGTGGATCTCTCGATTTTCATCATTTTTGTAGATATTCCACCAGCCTATCTCTCATCGATACCGCCTTCCATTATTAGCTGGAATTTCCAGTCATTTATACCGGACTTGCAGCCCGACAAATGAGAAATTTTTTGTGAGGCTTTCAGCAAAGTGATTTAACGTTTGGAAGTGCTGAGTTTCCAGGAATCGACGAGATTAATTTTTGGCAAAGTGTCGAGCACCAACGAAAAGCGGTGAAACGCCACTTTCCAAAAAGGCTTAATATGCAGGAACACAGCGGTGTCTATTAATTGTACAGATATTTCAGTCTCAGTTTTCTGGGTGACAACTTCTCTGATTGAACGATATGAATATTCGTTAATGAAACAAGAGAAAATGAGACGGATGAGACGATTCAGAATAACCATAATTTGAAACTGAATTCTAAAAAATCTCAGCTGATACTTTTTGGCCCGAAACACAAAACGTGGGAAATTGAAGAAAGAATTGAGATCAAACTTGGATAAAACTCACTACAAATAATTATTGAAAGCAAGAACTTGGGTTTGTGGCTAGATGCTGATCTGAGATTTCACAAACATATAAATTAACTTTTTCGTAGCTCGTACAGTATCTTACGTCAACTCTGTCAAAGTAGAGGTATTATAAATTTCAAATTGAAGTTGAAACTTTGCGAAACCCTCATATTGTCTAGATTTGCATATTGCGATATAATCTACGAGCCTGCTTTGATAAAAGTTGATATAAATCGCTTACAAAAAATATAAAACAATTGATTTCATCTTTCTTATGGTGTGAGAAAATTCGACCATATATCCCCAAGTTCGAGTCAGGTTGGTTACCAATTGCTAAAACCTGGTACCATCTTCTCGTCAATACAAATTAATTCCTCATTCACAAAAAGTCAAATTATATTTATGAAATATATAAAACTTTCAAATCTTAGAATAATTCGAGGACACGAAACCGTCACACTTTTATTATTCCAAAACACTGGACAACCTGCAGTTTTATTTACGACTCTATCAAACAATATAACGCTCTGCCCAGTGAATTTAGACAAGAAAAAGTTGAAAACATATCTGAAATCTTCTGGTTAAATTGTAAAACAGCCTCGGCTGAACTTGGCCCTTTCATTGATTTTTGTATCTACTTCTTCTTTACAAACAATGTAAGTCAATAAATAAATCCCATTTATTTTTTCCACCGTAGTGTACACTGGTCAGGCCCTATCCCTCGAAGCCCCGATACATTCGGGAGGGCGCGCCAGCATTATCAACCAATAACCACTCCCCACACCGTGGGGTAAGTGATCATTGGGTCCGAAAATTATGTGCCCTGAGCAGTGAGCCAAGAATGACAGCCTTCTGCATCTGTGCGGCTAAGATTTCTGCCTTAGTGCGGCAAGCCGGTATGATTTTGAGATTCGAGAGTAGAGAGGACATCATTTCATCACGGACTCCAATAATCAGAACAACCATCTTGACAGAGTGATCTGGATAGAGTTTGCGAAGTTCGGAGAGAAAATCTCGATATTTTATCCGTTTTTCCTCCTATTTACTGACGATATTCGTCTCGCCAGGAGCTGAAAACTCCACGACAGATATCGTTTTGCTCTGGTGGTCGAGGAGGACTACATCAGGCTTATCAGCTTGTATGAGCCTGAGGGTGGAGAACGAATAGTTCCAATAAATTCTGCACTCCTTGTTCCCTACAATGGATTCAATATCCCCCGGAGCGTAGGAAAATACCGGTGTTTCCTCAATACCGTAAGAGTGTCGTAGATGGTGTGACACCTGACACCTTGTGTCAGGAACCTCTATACCCATCACGCGACTGCGGTAGACTAAGGTGTTGAAGACACCATCCTGGCAAGCCATGATGAACCTCTCAGTTTCCGACTTCAGCCCACTCGACCTGAGAAAAGCGAAAGTCAGGCGCTTTGATAAGCCAAGGTCTCCAATGTTATTGGAGAAGACCCCATGCATTGGCTTATTGTGTCTCAGCAGAAGTAAGGTGATCTCTGCGGCTTTTATCTGAGCTTTTTGCTCGGTATAGTCGAAAACTATACCGAGTTCATCAGCTGCTCGGGCAGCTTCCCTAAAAAGAAATGCTCCAATTCCTGCTCTCTCATGGTCACGGACCATGCAGAGAAGGGGATCCGAACTCCTGACGACTTAGGCTGTATACAGTACCATTCTGTCATGTAGACACTCCAAACTAAAAAGTCCACGGCCTTCCTGTTGTCGGGGGAAGTACAACCGTGGAACGGACGATTTGGGATGCAAACTCCTATAGAGATCTTCATTTTTCGGGTCTTTACGTCGAGTTGATACAGCTCCTTCCGAGTCCACTTCACTACTCCAAAATATTTGTTCAAGTTGCTGCGAGAATCATTCTGTTTGGAACTCACCATTCTTGAGCATTTAGAATGGAATGTGGATGAATGAAAATGACTTCGCACAAAATCTGAAAACAGAGGTTCACGAAGATAAAATTGTCCATTTCATTACTATCCTTGCAAGTAACCGTCGAGGGATATTTTTCGAATACTTTTATGGGCAACTCCTATGTTCCCTAGGAATCCATACTGTCTCCAAGCCTCTTTTTATTGTATATCAAAGGTTTATTGAAAATAACCAAGTATCCTTTCTTTGCTGACGACAGCACATTGCGGATGCACATCTACACCGGCAGCAGGTTGCATATCTTAATTAGGATCTAGAGATGATTTCGAATCGGGGTGAAAGTAAACAGGTTCAAAACCCAGGCATCGGTTTTCTAAACAGTACAAGATTGCCGTGAGCACAGATATTGAAAAGTTTCATTTTAAAACTTCAGCGGAATCTCAAGTAATCTTTATCTCCAGCTATTAGATTCCCTACGCGAACTTGGAGCGACTCATAAATTGGTTAAGGCTTTTGCGGCCGAGATTTTCAGTGTTACTATTTTCATTCATCGATTTAAAAATTCCTGTTTGTAATGTTTAAACATAGCAAAATACTGCTCAGAATCATCAAGACGTTCTTGTTTATGGTCAACAATAACAGAGCTTTTTCATAGTAAAATGTTCATGCAATATAAAGCCAACACTTTAGGCTCATAATATAAGCAAATAAGCCTGATGCAATACTTCTCGACCACCAGAGCAAGACGATATTTGTCGTGGAGTTTTCAGCTCCTGGCGAGACGAATATCGTCCGAAAAGAGGAGGAAAAACGGATGAAATATCGAGACTCTAGCCAGACCACTCTGTCAAGATAGTTCTTCTGATTATTGGAGTCCTTCGTGGAATGATGCCCTCTCTACTCTCGAATCTTGAAATCATACCGACTTGCCGCACTAAGGCAGAAATCTTAGCCGGACAGATGCAGAAGGCTGTCATTCTTGGTTCACTGCACTTGCTCATGGCACATGATTCTCGGACCCAATGATCACTTACCCTACGGTGTGGGGAGTGGTCGTTGGTTGATAATGCTGGCGCGCCCTCCCGAATGTATCGGGGCTTCGGGGGATAGGGCCTGACCAGCGCGTACTACGGTAAAAAAAATAATCTTTATTGGTTTCATAGACCTAAAAGGTATAAAACATATCAAATGCTATTAGGAGCAAACAGAGTTCACTACGAAGATAAGAACTCTCCCATTGTTATCCTGTAAGTATGTTTTCAACGTTTTTCTGAATTTGAGGTAAGATACCTCCTGATCGATTTTTGTCAATAAGTGGTTGTAAACCCTAATTCCTTTGGAGCTAGGGCATATAATCAACTGATTTTGTGTTGTGTAAAGATGATGACTGAATTTTGTTGCGCAATTGTGCATGTCATTATGACAGGGAATTTTGTTTCTTTTTTTATGTATATAACAGGAAACTTCCAATATATATAAGCAGAAAAGTGGGAGTATATCCAATTTTTCAAAAAGAGGTCTGCACGATTCTCTCTAATTTTTGTTCAACATTGCACGTATGCATTTTTTTGTATTAGGAATAGTTTTTGGGCTGAAGACGACATGCCCCATAACAAAATTCCATATGATAGTCGGGATTGTATTTCAGTACATTTATATTAATTACCCTCTGAAGACATCTGATCTGGTGAAGCTTACTGTTCAATTTTTCTATTGTTTTACTTATGTGAGATTCCTAATTGAGTGTATCACTCATAGTTACACCTAGAAATTTAATGGTGTGGCAATTTTCTGGAGTCGTTTCTTCTAAATAAATCTCTATGTTTTTAGCTCTTCTATGTTTTGTGTGATGAATAATAAACTGTATTTTGCTTACATTGATTAAAAGATCATTGATGGAGAACCATAGAATATTTTTTTCCATGAGATCATTGCAAGCCTTTTGATTGAGATTGTGATATTTTTGTGATATTAGTATGGAGGTATCATTATCGTATAGCGTTCATTTGAAATGTGAGAGGTAGTTTATAATGTCTGCTATGTAGATTGAAAATAGAGCTGGAGCAAGAACAATCCCCTGAGGAACTCCAACTTCCACAGGTGCAAGATGAGAGTGATGAATTGTTTTTCAACCGCTATACTCATTACAAGATATTTGTACATACTGATATCTATTTTTGAGAGAAGATTCGAACCAGCTAAAAGCAGATCCCCTGATACCATAAGACCAAAGCGCTTGTCAAGTAGTCGATCGTGTGAAACACAATCAAAAGATTTACTCAAGTCACAATATACGCCAATAGGATTTTTTTTAATTCATTGAGAATGTGTATATATGTATCTATGGTTGCCGTATATGTAGATTTAGATTTCCTGAATCCATGCTGTTCTTCTGGAATAATTATGAACCTTGCAATGAATGACTTCAGCCTCTCTAGCATACAATATTCAAAAAGTTTGGAAAAAGGTGATGTAAGTGATATGGGTATATAGCTATTCATTATATTTTTTCCTTTTTTTGTATGGAGTGGAATCACTTTAATGTTCCTGTTTCTAGGACCAGGTCCGGAAGAATATTTATTTTTAAATTTAGAGAATATATTTTGCATTTCTTCCTCAGTGAAAGGAAGTTTGACCGTTGAAGTGAGATTTCTGTTGAGGCTATGACCAAAGTTGTTATTATTAACCTGTGGTATATCGTCTATAAACTGTTTCGGAGCACCTATGAAAAAGTTATTAAAGAGATTTGCAGTTTCATCAGGACAGAAGATTTCGTTATTTTCATGGAAGATTTTCATATTGGATGATTTGGAGTTCCTATTATTTTTCAATTTATTGATAAATGTCCATGAAGTGTACTTTTATTTCCAGATAATTGAATCATTTGGTTATAATGATTTATTTCACAAGTAATGTTGGTCTAGCTTTCTCACAATTTTTTCCCTCAAAATAAACATTTCAACCGGAAAATAAAGGAGGGGTTGTTCTTCAACGTTAGATATCAAACAAGTATCATAAGATGATCGAAAGGAGTTGCCTGAAGAGTTACAATAACATAAAAAAGTTTGAGATCCAATTTTATTGTGCAATTCCTACGTTCACTATCTAGTACGTACGTCATTGTTGTTACATGAATGCAGGGTTGCTTGTTTCAATTACCACACAAGATTTTAGTATGCAACAATAAACACTCAACATATATTTCCAACTCGTTGATCAAATTCCATCAGGCCTGACCCTCTATTAGTATTGTTTATGTTTTACCCATATATTCTGAAACGTCCAATGTAAATTTATAATGTGAATAATAGAATCATGCATCAAGGTTCATTCTCATAATATGCTAATATTTCAGATTGTTTTGACTGAAAATTATGCTATTGTGTTCGAAATATATTCAGGAATTAACTAATTTTCCATGGCGTTAGTAAAATAGTTTCGATAATTCCTTGGAGTGATGTGAAATATAATTTTCAATGTTTTTATCGACATTTTCTAGGTATTTGTTACCTTCCACAATCTGAAAAATATAAAAATTGAAATGGAGAACTTTATACAAGTGTAGAAGGGCAAACTTTTTAGTTCACCCCGATAAGTTACTGCGTGAAAATCAAAGTATTTTTCAAAAGAAAAATCTTCTATCTATCAGTAACTTGTATTCACCAATTTTGACTATAAAAAAATTGTTAAGAAATAATACAATACTTATCTTAACGTTTCGGAGGCCAAAATCTGCCTCCGTCAACGTTGTTGACAACTGAAACATTCGATGTAATACAGGGTGCTCTCCGATATCAGTCTGTTGCCATTTCGCCACTATCCAAAGTTTTCTTCAAGATGGGTAGCCAAGTACGATCTATTTCTAAGGAACTTAGTGCGTGAATTGC
>NW_019289885.1:206804-241594 GCF_000500325.1 Leptinotarsa decemlineata
TCGACCTGAGAAAAGCGAACGTCAGGCGCTTTGATAAGCCAAGGTCTTCAATGTTATTGAAGAAGACCCCATGCATTGGCTTATCCCTGTGTCTCCGCAGAAGTAAGGTGATCTCTGCGGCTTTTATCTGAGCTTTTTGCTGAACGGGTTCCAACTCGGTGACAGAGTCGTGGTCACTTCGTTCAGAGTCGAAAACTATACCGAGTTCATCAGCTGCTCGGGCAGCTTTCCTAAAGAGAAATGCTCCAATTCCTGCTCTCTCATGGTCACGGACCATGCAGAGAAGGGGATCCGAACTCCTGGCGACTTAGGCTGTATACAGTACCATTCTGTCATGTAGACACTCCAAACTCAAAAGTCCACGGCCTTCCTGTTGTCGGGGAAAGTACAACCGTGGAACGGACGATTTGGGATGCAAACTCCTATAGAGATGCATCATTTTTCGGGTCTTTACGTCGAGTTGATACAGCTCCTTCCGAGTCCACTTCACTACTCCAAAATATTTGTTGCAGCAAATTATTATTATTATATTCAAAAACAGGTCAAATGAGACGAGTGGGTGAGGGAATTTGTTCAAGTTGCTGCGAAAATCATTCTGTTTGGAACTCACCACTCTTGAGCATTTAGAATGGAATGTGGATGAATGAAAATGACTTCGCACAAAATCTGAAAACAGAGGTTCACGAAGATAAAATTGTCCATTCCATTACTATCCTTGCAAGTAACCGTCGAAGGATATTTTTCGAATACTTGTATAGTAAACTTCTGTGTTCCCTAGGAATCCACATTGTCTCCAAGCCTCTTTTTATTGTATATCAAAGGCTTATTGAAAATAACCAAGAATCCCTTCTTTGCTGACGACAGCACACTGCAAATGCACATCTTCACCGGCAGCAGGTTGCATATCTTAATTAGGATCTAGAGATGATTTCGAATCGGGGTGAAAGTAAACAGGTTCAAAACCCAGGCATCGGTTTTCTTCAAAAAGATAAATGTCTCCAGACTTCATATCAAAATGTCAGGACAGACAATTTTGCTTTATGCTTCGATAAGTTTGTTGGGGGTTAAAATTGACACCAATATGTCTTGGCACAATCATGTCGCTGGAAATGCAAAGGATGCTTCTCAAAAACTTGGAACACTGTTTCTAACCAGAAAACTGTACACACCTCAGCAACTTTTGATGCTCTGTAAAGCTCAAATCAGACCTTCGTTGGAGTATTCTTCTCATGTATGGAGCTCCGCCCTTGAGCATACCCTCAAGCTGCTGGATTTCATCTAGAAAGGAGCCATCCGCCTGATTGGAAACACGAATATCACTTGCAACCTTGGTAGTCTGGAACATCGAAGGAAGGTTAGAGATTTGTCACTCTTTTATAGATACTTTCACTGGAAGTGTTCGAGTGACTTAGCACATTCGAGCGGTACATATCAATTCAGTACACTTCGAACTTCACTGTTCAGTAACTCTTCCATCTGGAGAACTGCAGAATAAACTTCCCGAGAACGTTTCACCTAATGAATTTGATCTCCAGCGATTCAAATCCAACCTGAATCGCTACTGTCGCACAGGCACTGCTCTTAGAACACTTCAAGTGTTTTTCTGTAGTGCTTGTGTCTAAGAGAAACTGCAACCCGTGAACTTTATTTTCAGCGATTCAAATCCAACGTGAATCGCTACTTTCGCACAGGCACGGCCCGCAGCGCTTTTTCTGTAGTGCTTGTGTTTTGTCTTAGAAAAACTGCAACCCGTGAACTTTATTGGGGCTCACACTTCTCCAACTGGTCCAAATGATTCCAGCTTCTCAACGAAGTCTATTACTTCATTTGGTGAGTGATTTTTCAGGTCAAATGGTAAAGGTGGAACGCTTAAAACATGATCTGATCCTTGGCGATGTATTCACATAGTACGTGCTACCATGGCATGGATTTTCCAATGGAGAATAATCTCCTCTCACTTCAATATACCATGATATATTCTACTCAAACTAGTGTGTGAATACCTTCGTAGGTAGCTCTCTTGTGATGCATTTCAGGGAAGCAACTTCACATGGCTGCAGGGTAATAACTACATTCAAAAGACAGTAAACTCTCGCCTAATCCTGCACATTTCCGGTTCTGGTGCCGGTATTTTCAGTCGCACACCCAGGACAGAGATATCAACCTGCCTAGGAACCTGCCGGCGTTGGAAGCTTTTGGATCCTGCCGAGCAACGTCTGAATTGGTAGCAAATTGCCAAAAATGACTCTCCTCAATAGGAAGACTTAACAGATTGTCTCTAGTCTGGATTCCTTGCCATACTGGCCCGGAAGGCAATAAGGCTTCTGAGAGGGTGCAAGAGAGGGTGCTGCAAGCAGCTTCATCGGACCAGGACCAATTAGCATCGCTTTGGGCTCTGCTAAACAAACATTGAACACCTGGATGACAAGAAGATTTATGGAATTCTGGCAGAATCTTCCAGGATTGGCTCACTCCAGATCGTTTATTCATCTTCGAAGCTTGATACCAAACAGTTGTTGGACGACAGTAGAAATGAACTACAATGTCTAACACGCCTTCTTGCACTGTCATTTGAATCATCATATGCAGAGACTCGAACTATCGAAAGACAGTGTGTGTGTCGCCTCTGTTTGGAAAATGATGAAACAGCAGAGCACATATTTTGTGCCTGCCCCGCTGGGGATCGAATCAGGTTTTTAGAGTTCAGCAGAGCCGTACTCTTTCATCTAACCTGAAAGACTACTCACCATACAGCTTCGTTAAGAAGCTGAGTTTGGTCGAGTGTGAATAGGTGTGAGCCCCAATAAACCCTTGCAGGTTGTGGTGAAGGGTCGAATAGACCCACTCACTTCGGACCTAACCTAACCTAGCCCGCACATCATCTCCTTCGGCAGCCATAACGGCCTACCTACTGAAGAGATTCTAGGTGATTGATCAATATTGAGGTTGTGGGATGTTCATGGTGAAAGATTTCCGTCTTTATGACCGCAATAACCTTTCCATATGAGAGCATAGTGAGTCAGCTACGCCTGACGATACATCATTGTCTTCTCCTCTGGTGCAGATTCTGTTTCTGCTGCTCAAAAATTTGATGCAAGACATATTCATATGATATACTGCTCTTGAGGAGATGATGAGTAGCTTTCAGGCTGCACCACCTAGTCCTCTAAGTTTGTTCAAGATTTGGGTAGCTCCTGCTATTGATTCGAGCACATTTGGCTTCTTTCAGTTGACGCCCGTCTCCACTGTAGGTTTGGGTTCAGATTTTTTATGATCTATAAAGGATCCCACTAGTAGTAAGGAATATAAGTTCCATCGCCGTGACAAGGCATTCTTTGACGACAGGGCTCACAGTATCCCGAAGGTTCCGTGAATGACTTTGAGTGGACTGGAAGACATACATCCTACTGGCACGGATGCATACAACTCAGGATGAGGCATCATTCAAGAGGATCCTCATCTCTGCATTAGGGTCTGCAAAAGAGCTTTATACTCGTTTAAGACATAAAGGGCTGTCGATATACATTTTTGCATTTTCTGCTGATAAGGTCATTGTTATTCAGGTATTCAGTGAATAATTCTTCCATCCAAAACCTGTTCTTTCAAAGTAGTTCTTTGATTCGTTTCTCAGACAAGCCGTTCAAAGATACATGGACAGACACTTACAACTTTTCAGTTCTTCACGAGAGCAATTCAAATATGAACAGGACTTTTTTTTTTGTACAATACAAACTACAGAAGAGCAAGTATTCACCACATCACCTCCGCTTCTTATTCCGCCTTATTTGACAATTTTCAGTTCGATAATCAATATTTCTTCCATAAAAAGTTCACTTCATTTTTGGTTTATATGGCTTACTTCAAAGTTGCCATCACTGATCAACGTTCCTAATACAAATCAAGTGTATTTTGCATTCATTATTGGGATTGTCAATAGTAATTTCATTGATATTCATGATGAAAAGTTTTACAAATCGTCCACGTCAAAATGGAAATCCAAATCATACAAATTTTGAATAGTAGTCGCTTATTTCTGAAATGTCACTAGTTTATAACCTTAAAATAGAGAAATGCCACCAAAATACGCAAGTATACCTGACATTGTTTTCAAAATCGCAGGCTGCAGCTCACCTAAAATTTTTCCCTCTTCTACCCAAGTAACGTCATAAATATTTCATCATATTCGCCCTTGAAACCTCTTCAGTGCGTCCCTCAACTCTCCATTACTTGACAGCGACTCCGGTGCAATTTTTCACTCTCACGCCCGAAATACAAGTAAATGCGTACTCCTTCTTGGCAGGAGCCGAGGAACGAATAATGCTCCGCATCCATACAGTCGAGTCACATCTTGTCCTGACATAAATCGACCGAAATACCGACAATAAATCATTCCCGAGCCTGAGAAATGGCTGCGGTACGAGTGTGGATGTGATTGACACGATTACGGCGCTCTAGATTACATGTCATCTTAGCCGACTTTTATTTTCGTTCATTTGTCAAGAAAGCAGCGCGGTGTTGCAACGGGTCGCTGCATAGATCCGTGAAAAATGGAATCGGAAACTCGTGGGCTGCCACGAGGGGTCGAGGGATGTGGCTGTTGGAGTGAAACGTTTCAGGAAGGTTTCCTATCAAACATCCATCAAGGCAAAATCTGGAAAGGGAAGGTGTCAACTTCGGAACGGAATAGAATATCAATTTATACCATAATCCAGAACAAACTTCAGATGAAACTTTTCAGTAAGGTCAACAGTAATGTCCAGAACATGGCAATAACGTAATGACAGACAAATTCCACTCTTGAATGATCAGTTGAGGTGAAAATGATGGAAAAAAAGTTCAACTGGAACCTCTGGAGTAGATTGAATCCAAAACGAACTATTTTTCTAACAACCACTAGTTTTTTCATCTCCTGAAGTCGCCAGCTTGATAGGTGAAACATGCGTCGAGAAGATAAATATATTCCTGGCGATTACGAAAAGTGCTTGTTTTGGAATAATAATGAATAATGAGTTTATGGGAACTAGTAGAATCCCGAATAGGAATTATTTTGATTTCTCACCAAAAAGTTGGGGAAAGTTAAGTACTGCAGTATTTTATGACCTATCGATATTTTTGACTGTGTGAGCCATTAAATTCTGCTGAATAATCTAGGACTCTATACCTTCAGAAAATGGAGTTTTAGATGGAAAAAAATCCCACATGTATCTCACAAACTGTAGTGTACTCAGCCCAAAAATCTCAGGTATTTTCGTTTAATGTGGAGTCCATACGATTCGGTGCTTGGACCTGTTCTACTCTGTATTTATTTTGAAGATTTTAATCAACATTTCCTCCACAATTTTTCCAGGTGACACAAGCACATTTGTTGTTCCACAGGAATAGTCTGGCTCGTTAATTTCTTGCTCAAAAACATGTTTCTTCTTTGACCACAAAAGTAAAGAAGCAACACATCATGTCTGGTTTGATCTCGCATATGAGTACGTCTTCTGGCTAGACGTAGTGCTTCTTCCATCTTTCTTTTCATCTCGTCTAAGTCTTGCTCCTAAGTCAGTCTGCGATCTAGTATGATCTCTAGATATTCAATCCCCCTTAACAATCATATCTTTTCACATCAAAGTAATAGAAATCCCTCTATCTTGCCCTTCTTCCTATTATTATCTCAGTTCATTTTGTTATATTATCCAAAGCCACAGCATGCGTGACCTCACTATATCAACATCTTTGCCTGAACACGAATGACTGAATCGTCAATTTATATAAATTGTGGTTCAGATGTAGTAGCTCAGTCATCACAAGGTTTCACGAAAGTGGGGACAAGATCTTCCTGAGGAGCACGATTTGCTATTCGTGTCATCACAGTTTCTCCTATAATGGTCGTTCACACCAATATTCCTCCAAGCATGTTCATCTTCAAGGGTATGATTTCTTACCAAAAAGTTGGGGAAAGTTAAATACTGGAGTATTTTATGACCTATCGATATTTTTGACTGTGTGAGCCATTAAATTCTGCTAAATGATCTAGGACTCTATACCTTCAGAAAATGGAGTTTCAGATGGAAAAAAATCCTACCTGAATCTCACAAACTGTAGTGTACTAAGCCCAGAAATCTCAGGTATTTTCGTCGAATGTGGAGTCCATCAGATTCGGTGCTTGGACCAGTTCTACTCTGGATTTATTTTGAAGATTTCAATCAACATTTTCTCCACAATTTCTCCAGGTGACACAAGCACATTTGTTGTTCCATAGGAATGGTCTGACTCGTTAATTTTTTGCTCAAAAACATATTTCTTCTTTGACCACAAAAGTAAAGAAGCAACACATCATGTCTGGTTTGATCTCGCATATGAGTACGTCTTCTGGCTAGATGTAGTGCTTCTTCCATCTTTCTTTTCATCTCGTCTAAGAATTGCTCCTAGGTCAGTCTGCGATCTAGTATGATCTCTAGATATTCAATCCCCCTTGACAATCATATCTTTTCACATCAAAGTAAAAGAAATCCCTCTATCTTGCCCTTCTTCCTATTATTATCTCAGTTCATTTTGTTATATTATCCAAAACCCACAGCATGCGTGACCTCAGTATATCAACATCTTTGCCTGAACACGAATGACTGAATCGTCAATACAGCCTAGTTCTTTATATAAATTGTGGTTCAGATGTAGTAGCTCAGTCATCGCAAGGTTTCACGAAAGTGGGGACAAGATCTCCCTGAGGAGCACGATTTGCTATTCGTGTCATCACAGTTTCTCCTATAATGGTCGTTCACACCAATATTCCTCCAAGCATGTTCATCTTCAAGGGTTTCTTATAAAACCAGGTACATCCTTGGGTCTGTTTAACCTCATCGTATTGCTTTTTTTGTAATCTCTTTGAGGGTATTCTGTATTCATTTAGTTGCGCTATAGAATGCTCTTCAGTTTGTTGCCTCATCCTTGCCAGATCTTCTTTCCATCAAGCTGACTGAAGGATGGTATTCATTGAACATAGATATGATAGTATCAATTGATCTTCTGCCAATTTTATGTCTGTAGAATCCCTTATTTCAAAACCCAACCACTCTGAGCTCAAAGGCTTTCCGGTTTGTTTTTTTGGTGTTATGATGAGGAGGATAACGAGGTTACGGTGCTCGTAGCTAACTTGTATTTTATTGATTAGTCACTGGTTGTGACGACTTCTATTTTTTGCTGAGCAGTGATTATCTTTTAGTCATCCAGTATTCAACAAGATCTTCTCTGTTGTAACTAGTCCAGTTCTTTTTCGAAACGTCTTCGTGTAAATTTCCCATTTCTTGATAGATTGCTTGTAGCTGTATTCATTTACTATCCTGTATTACCGTATAACAATAATTTGAAACAGCTGGTTAACGGAAAAACAGATTTCAAACAGATTTTTGAACAGATTTCAAATCTTATTTATGACGTGTTTCCCTACACGGTTAGTTCATCAGTGGGTACTCCAAACTATTCAACAATGTCGCAGTAAGTTTCCTTTAGATTTTGTTTGCCTTTGTCAAAATTTTTGCTCAACTTTTTGTGTTTTCGAGTCGAAAAACAATGTATTGTTCATGAAGCTTCCCAGATTGCCCTCGTCTACATGTACATTACCAGCACTCATTGCATTATAACCGTAACCTCTGAATCCTATCATAAGATAGCTTCCCCCTATAATAGTCGATATCCCATTTTCTTTCCATCGTCGCAATCAATTCCTCAAATTTCACTTTCAACTCGAAACATATTGGAGATCGAACATATTTT
The DNA here is from genome assembly GCF_000500325.1 of Leptinotarsa decemlineata. Lineage (NCBI taxonomy): Eukaryota > Metazoa > Arthropoda > Insecta > Coleoptera > Chrysomelidae > Leptinotarsa > Leptinotarsa decemlineata. Next base: position 214,563 of record NW_019289885.1, read on the forward strand.
GGTCTTTCGAGCCGGATAACTTCATTCGTTATAGAATCTGTTCAAAAGACACTACTACATTTCTAGCTATACATTTCCGCCGAACAACGGCAATCAGTGCAAGTTTCCTTTTTGCGAAAAACTTAATACCCGACCGTTCGTAAATAAATCACTAGAGTACACCTCGAGAGAAGCCCATTAGCGAAGACTGTTGCAACTCTCCCGACATTATTATCCAGCATCCGGTTATGATAAACGTAAGACGATATATCAAGGCCGGACGCCCGCATAGAGGGCGCTGCACGACTTTCAACTCCGAGTTGCATCCTACGTCCGGGTGCAAGGAGCAGGATGGAGGTCCTGAAATATTTCTGAAATGTTTCGCTGCGTTTTCGCGTGATTAATGAATGTCATCGGCGCCATGGAAAAGGAAATAGAAGCTGCGGAGGGTAACAGTTAACAAACTACAGTTGATCGAAGATTTTCTCACTCGGAAATCACCAACGAAACAGCTGTTTTGTGCACATATAGTGAGTGGGCTCACTTCGAGACTGTATGTAAATCAAATTATCTAAAAGAACAATTCATTTAGGCCAGTCTAAACTTACCTAAATCGTAGGTTAGTGGACTGACACCTATAAAAAAATAACTATTCTGGCTAACATGGAAATGGAAATTTTCTGAGTTTACTATGTGGAATATTTGAACATGTTATCATTTTGAGTTGAAGCTAATTAATTAATGATTATTAATTATTATTAAGATTAATGCTTATTATATACTAGCCTACCGATATAGTTTGGCATGGGTATCAGAACATAAAAATCTGTTTAAAATCTGTTTTTTCGTTAATCAGCTATATATACGCCTATATTTCATTTTGTCATAGTGTCACATTGGCTTATTTATGAAGAAGAAAGACATGCTTCTGAAAATGAAAGAAATGGAAGCTTCGCCGTCTAGAGAGTTCTAAAACATTTGAAAATATTCGAGAGCATTCATTCTGGAATATTCTCCAATGTTGTGAAATATTCAGGAATAGTTCAACATTAATGTTGTTCATTTCATATAAACAAACCCATTTTCTGACAGCATTACTATAAATTCATTTCATTAGTTCGGACTTACATTGTCTGATATTTATTTATTTATTCAGCATAAACGTGAAACTCCTGTTTTACAATGATTGAATACAAAATTATATAATTAGTACCCTACACAGTGAAAACCAACTATATTTACGTGGGAATAGGCCGAAATATACTGGATGTTTGAGTAAAGATATTCCTGCATATTCAATTTTATGACGATATGTGGATTACAAACTTCCAAAAATCACTGATCATGATACAATAACTATTAACATTAGAAGTAACAACAGACCAGTAAATGTAGTTTCAAAAATGTACAGAAAATTTAATATAGATAATTTTCACATGATAAAATTGAGATTGATTGATTGCAGTTGGCCAACAAATTGCTTAGATGTAAACACTATTTTCCATAAAGAAATACATGTAAAGCCAAAAAATCGTGATAATGCTTAAAAGAAATTTAAACAGTGTAGTAGAAACATGGAGGAAAAATAAAATCTTTGGAATACCTACAAAATATGTAGAAATGAAGTTAATAACAGTGTTAGATTGAAGAGAAAACATTATTACGAAAATGCGATTGATTTCCATTATGGAGATTGTAAACAAATGTGGAAAACGCTAAAACAGTTAATTCGAAATGAAAATCTTGCATTTACAAATACAGTTATGAAATTTGAATTTAGAGATAGAGTAGTGATTGCGAAAACAGAAAATGATATTGCAAACTGTTTCAATGAATATTCCATATCGATTGTAGGTGATATAATTGATACCATAAATTATCATAACGAATGGTCCGTCAATCATCCCCCAGAAATAAAAACTAACCTTGAAAATTTTAGTGAAATAAGTATAAAGGAACTTACAAATATAAGTGCTACCCTAGGAAATAAAGGTAATATACATGATGTTATGAATGGTCAGATAATAAAAAATACCATTGACACTTGTGGTTTTCAACTACTAAATCTTATTAACGCATCCTTCTCAACAGGATTATTTCCAAATGAGCTGAAAACATCCATTATAATACCAATTCCAAAAGTCAAGAATTCAACTCATTGAAGACATAAATATTAACAATATTTTCTTAGGGAACCAGTCAGGTTTTCGTAGTAAACATTCTTGTGAAACAGCCTTATAACTGACAATTACTAGTTGGAACCAATTGANACACATATATAGACAAGACACGTATATAAATTCCTTAGTAAAAATATGGAACAGGCGTCGAAGATAACACTAAATAATAGTAAGAGGAAAAAAATAAGTAAAATCATTGCTCAACGGAAATCATCTTCCAGGAATTCATCACAACTATAGTAACATTTTTGCAGCAGCAATTGCTTTACTCTACCATGAAACACTTTATCAGAGGTAATTTGTTTGATCTGCTCTGGTAATTTATTATACAGATTTATGGCATTATACAAAGGGGACTTTTTATATTTCGTTGTCTTATGACTTGGAATACGCAAAACATCACCATGACGTGTGTTGTAACTGTGCACCGTTGCGTTTGTTTCTAGTTCATGGATGTTAGATCTAGCAAATCCTATACATTTAAAAATGTATATGGAGGGAGCCGGTAATAATTTTTCCATAACGAATACTGGTTTACAGCTGTCTCGGTGTTCAATGCTGAAACTTAGTCTAACAATGCGCTTTTGTGCTACGAATACTCCGATGAATTCATTACTGCAACCCCATGCTATGATATTGGGGGATACATGTGAATATACCATAGCAAAATACATAGATTTCTAGTAGATCTGCTGTGTCCATGCATGATTTTATTTGCCTTAAAGCAAAGAATGTCTTGTTTAATTTGTTACAGACATCTATTATTTGCAGATCCCATGATAAGCTTTCATACAAGTAAGTTCCTAAAAATTTCACTTCGCTACTAATCTTTATTTCGTCAATAGTTTGTAGGTCATCTGGAACATTATTCTTCCTATTATAGAAATTCACTATTACAGTTTTTGTGGAGTTTAATATCAATCTGTTTCGCTGACACCAGGAGCTAAACTTATCGATTATGCATTTTACCTTGCTAAGCAGTACATCAATATTTCCCCCTGTAACTGTGATAGTGGTATCATCCGCAAACATGGTAAGGTGGCAATCTTTCAGATATTCTGACAAATCATTTGCATACAACAAAAAAAGCAATGGTCCAAGCACTGACCCCTGTGGCACTCCAAGCTTAACGTCGTTGCACCTTAATCTAACATTTTCACATTTTACAGTCATGGTACGCCCTTTGAGGTAAGATTCAATCCATTGTAACAAGTTATTCGGGAACCTAAGTTGGGTCAGTTTTGCAACTAGAAATTTAGGAGACACTATGTCAAACGCTTTTGTTAGATCAAAAAATAAAGACATTACAAAATTATTCGAATCCATTTCTTTGTAGATATAATTCAGTAAGTGATATGTTGCAGTTTCAATTGATTTATTTTTTCTGAATCCATGTTGATCTTTGTACAGTATATTATTTTCTGCCAAATAATGCGTAATCCTATTTGCGACTATTTTTTCAAATAATTTAAACAGTAATTTTCATTTTTTGTTAATAGTTCAATTTTTAATTGTTGCTTGTATTTCATTCCATTGTAATTTCTTTTTTTTTGCTCAATATAATTGTTATTTTTCAGTTATCTTTTTAATTTTTATAGATTCTTTCAAGGATTTCAAATCAATGTATATCATATTTGACAATGGAAGTCCAAACTAATGAAATGCACCACGAAACATCGTCAACCACCTTCAAACAAATACTATAAACTTTCTCATTCATGAAAGTGGTGTTGTACTCAGCTCAATATTGTCAGATTTCTGATCTGACTTGTCATTACCAAGAATTGCAACTGTATTTTTTGTGAAAAGATCAAAATTGAAAATTCAAATCTTGAAACGAATTATTTAATTCTTTTCAGTTGTTCCTGTTGGAGTACCAATCGTAACTGTGGACAGGGCCGGTCTTGAGCATGGCCGACCTCTGATTGCCGACTGCCATGCTCCTCCTTCCTACCCAGCTGCCAATATCACCCTCTACGTCAACGACGAAAGGGTGAGTATTTTTCGTTCTTGGAAATATTTGACAAAAAGTTGCCAGCACTTTGTTGAATTACTGAAGAAAACAATGAAGGGTATACAAATGGGTATTGAGTAATCTGGGTGAAAACAATCACTGGATATATTTCATAAGTATTCGAGAGCATACCAGTATTCCAGAAACAAGCCCCTGGATAAAGAACTGTACTGGTATAGTTAAGCTTCAAAGGGAATCTCCCAAAAACAATCAATTTTAATTAGCATGAGCTACACAAAGATGTGTAGCTCATGCAAATGAGTGACTTACAGCCACGAACTGAAAAAAAGCCTTTTCTGTACCGCAATTTTTCCCCTGGGAAAAGGGTCCGCTGGTAGAGCCTTCTCAAGGGGCACGCATCTCTGCGAGCTGGGCTGTGAAGACATCCCAGTCCGTCTTAAATCTCATGCGATAATCAGGGGAAGGAAGATCATCGCCCAATACCAGGATTACTGGATTATGATCGGAATCCAGTTCCGATAGAACGTAAATTTCGCTAGTCAGAGAGACGTTACTGAGAAGTGCGATGTCTATTACGTCAGGCCTGGTCTGCCCGCGATAGTACGTAAGCTCATCTGGTCACAGCACAAGATATTCATGCCTGTCAACGTACGCATGGAGCGCTTGGCCATTTCGATTTGTGGCAATGCTCCATGGTCTGTGCTTGGCGTTAAAGTCACCAGCAGCAATTGTCGGAGTGTTGCTTCCCATTAGCAGTTTATCCAGTGATTCAGGGAGTAATCGATTGTTCGGGTGATTGTAGACCGAGATTATTCTGTGACAACCCCTATTCAGTTGAATTTCGACACCTACAGCCTCAGTTCCGTGTAATCGGTCACTGTCAATGCCGTATTGGACACACTGAAGGGATCGTTTGGCAAAAATGCCAACTCCCCCTCCAGCACGTCCAACACGTTCTCTATGAAAGAATCTGTAGTTTGAGATGACGATAGATTCATTCCTAAGATGTGTCTCTTGGACTAAAGCCACATCTATGTTATTTTCACTTAAAAAGTTCTCAAAGTCAAGTTTTTTAAAACGAATGCCATTTGCATTCCAAAAAACTATCTTCAGAGATCCAGGCAACGTTGGTTGCCTAGAATTGTACGAACAACTTTTTCATCTGGTCCAATGCGGCACAGATGTCTGTAGGAGAGGGCCCAGGTTGAGAAGGGGCGGGCTTTGCAGTACTGCTAACATCCTTGGATGCAGTCTTAGCAAAGCTGACCCCTTCCTGTACGCGTCCAGACCCCATAGGTCTTCCTGAAGGGGTTGGCTTCCTAGCGGAAGTTTTCCCTTTCTGCTGTACCTTCGGGTACGCCGGATAGCCACGGTAGTTGTCGGTGTGTGCCCCCTTGCAGTTGTTACACTTCGGGGGGTCAGTATTAACCTTTTTGCAGGCACTAGTTAGATGCCTGCCGGCGCACTTTACGCAGATGGGGACTGCTAAGCAGTTGCGTTGACAGTGGCCGAAACGTTGGCATCGGTGGCACTGATTCACCGAAGCTTTTGGATGTTGGGGTTCAACCTGGACCTTCATGCTCAGGAGGTCTTTGACTTCAAAGATATGCTTCTGGTTCCTGCTACTTTCATACTTACACGAAAAAAATATACATTCAAAAAACTAATTTTATATGAACATTGAATTATAGGTACGAAAAAAAATTTTGCAGTTCAATTTGAACTCCAAACATTTGTTATAGAATCAAATCAGATATCATTCACAGGATTGCTACACAATATAGTATATGAGAGAGGCAAAATTTCACTTACATATCCTCAATGACAAACATCGATGTTTCGTAATGAGACAATTGCATTATTGCCCCTTCAGCACCAATCTGGATAATATCACGAGAAGAATCACTCAAATCGTTCATAAAATCATGACTTCATGTCAAGAACGAGTTAAATCTACTCATGTCATCGATGGCAGTACGTAATAACATTCATTCGCTTATTTGATTCAATCTCAGTCATGAAAATCTTATTTAAATTGAAAACGGTAAATTTCAAGAGATGATAATTTGGGGAAAAAAGGTTTTGACTTTCAACATCTCCATCTTTTCACAAAAAAAATTGTGGGAATCTTCACATCTTTGTGAAGACAGATTTCACAGACAGATAAATATAATCCAGAAACTGTTTTATTTCCAGTCTTCCACAATCTGCTTCTCGATTCGTTACCAAATTCGATATAGTCGAAGTGAACGTTATAGTGCACTATTAAAGTTGGCGACACTCTCAAAGGCCAAAAATACCAATACATAGAAATGAATCAGCAAGGAACTAGATCACATGGACTGTAGTCTTGGCGGTTCGAATTGGATAATTTTTACTAACCGAGTTTTATGATTGGCTGAAGAGTCATAAAATGAAATTCGAAGTCACATTACGGTGACGAATAGAAATCGGGAAATGCGAAGATGGTTATCGCCCTCGTGTTCAGTTCAGGAACTGATCGCGATTAGAGTGTTGAAATTCGATATCGGTGCAGTTATTATTACTTATCCTTGGACAAGTACTAAGAGTAATAAGGGGTGTGATAACAACGCAGACTTTTTCCAGTCTAGTGAATCCAATAGCGATGGTAAACAATGCAAAAAAGAGACACCAGTGAATAAGATTCGGATGCAATTGAATATTGAAAGATTGGGAGTATGTTTCAATGTCTATAAGAATCTACATCTCAAGTTTTGTTTGGAGGGAAACAAACTATTACAAGCAACATTAGGTTCAACCGAAATTCCTTCCTGAACTGTACGTAAAGTAGTCAAAAACAACCTTATGAACCCAAGACACGTTGTGATACAGGATTACCAAAACCATTAGATGTTCATCTGATGAAATCATTGAAAAAACTATATACGACTGTTACAAAAGCGATGAGATTCCTACAACTGAAATCATAAGGAAGAAATTGAATACTTCCGGCCATAACGTGAGCTGTTATGACAAAACTCTTCAGAATTGGATGAAGATACTAGGATTTAGATTCGAAATAATGAACAAACGTGAAGCAGTTATGTAAAACAAAAGAATAGTAAAATTTCTTAACAAATACTCAGAACGAATAAGTAAATATAGACAAGAACAACGGCAAATTTTGTATTTGGACGAAACTTGGTATGACACTCACGACATAGTTACGAAAGGGTGGACTGATGGTTCGAGAATGTGTATGCCTAACGTGCCTGCAAACAAAGGATCGCGACTAATCATTGTGCTTCTAGGCACCCTTCAAGGGTTGAAGGGTGCCTAGAAGATGACAGTACTACCAACTGTCGAAAGCGCTCGCAGATAATTTATAGAAGATATAAAGCTTCAAATCCTTTTTGTAGTTATCAAGGCTTTGATACGAAGGGAAAACTCGTTACAGCTCTTCAGCGGACACCCTTCAAGGGTTGAAGGGTGCCTAGAAGATAACAGTACTACCAACTGTCGAAAGCGCTCGCAGATAATTTATAGAAGATATAAAGCTTCAAATCCTTTTTGTAGAATTTAATATCTTATAAAATCAGAAATGATTATTCAATAACGGAATTAGTTAGCTCCCTAAACTATATTATTAAATGGAAGCTGTTGGAAGGTAGGTTGCACTATATCGTTTACTTAAACTATGTCTGAAATTTTTGGTCCCTCGTAAATAAGGGATATTCTATATTTATATCATCTTCATACCGTACGAATCATTATAATCGAAATATGCTACTTCACAAAAAACTCCTAACTGTTTCTAATGTGTCCCATATCAATGTTACAAATCCAAATTATGAAGAGTTGGAAGTACCTATGAAATATCAGTATTTTTCCGTTTTAAAGCCCGTCGATTTTTGGAATTTCTTCCTGAAGTGGCTAGCTTCTTCAGAGGTTTATACATCCTGAGTTATCGGCGGCATTCAAACCCGAAAAATGGTAAAAACTTCTGCCACGAAAAACTCAACCATTTTGTCATTTACATGAAATGAAAACCAAAACAATGGATAGTTTCGAAACTTTCAGATGTATTCGTTATAATATCGATATCAATTCATCGAAGGAAAATTGTGGTATTTGAATGAGGATTTCCGTTATTAATTAGTGTTTGTTTCATTTGGTTTCAGAGATATTTGGCAACGTTTTCCAAATAAACAATATCTTCATGGGCCACGCAGACCTTTCATTCAATTGCATCTCCCAAATTCCATTTCATCATTTCCCCCGGTTGATTTTTACGACCACTTTTGTTAAAAGTCCTATACAATTTACGAAACATTTTGAAGGCAGCTTTCTTATAGCGGCTAAACGTTTTTTATGTGGATTTATCGGCATAAATCATTTTATGGGTTTAGGGTCTGTCTTGAAAAAACAAGTGGATATTTTTTCGTATAGCATATTACTGGAACAGGCTGATACTGCTGAAAAATAATAACGGTCAGTCTGGGATAAATCATTTTTATTGATTGGGGTTTTTGATAGTGCGTAATCGTAGTATCGAATATATTTTCCTTATAAGATACAAGCAGATTCAAAATAGTCCCATACAGAATTTCAGATATTACTACAAACTGTGTAAAAATTGATAGTATGAACAGAATCAGTTCGGTATAATGATTTCATTGCCCTAAACTAAGGAACACTACAATCAAATGAAGAGAATAAAAAGTTAAGGAGTAAAAAGGCAGAGTTGGGTTTTTTCGATAAGGTAAGAGAGTCGCTTTTTCACACAACCTGAAAACAATTAACTTTACTTACTTCCATTCACTATATTTACTGTGTAGCAATCCTTTGAATGATATCTGTTAAAAACTACGAACGACAACTCTCGAAAGTTGAAACTTGTGCGAGATAAGGATTAACAAGGTCTTACCATTTAACGTATGATTTACAACACGGGTTGGACGGCCTTGCGGTTCGAACCACCGGTTCACACAGCGGTCGATTGAATATATCGAGCAAACCACCCACGTCAACCCACCAGGCTACCGTCCTACCAATGTGACTCAATTCTATAACGAATGTTGAGAATACAAACTAAATAAGGAAAAAAAAGTGCTGGTGTGAAAGTTGATTTTTAAATTCACATGAATGTATGAAATATATAATATACACATGTTAAAGAAAATGTAACTATAACTAGTTAAGAATTATATTTTCTTTAACATGTGTATATCATAAATTATTATAGATTATACGGAACATTATAGATTGCTTCCTTTTTTTCTGCGGATTCACAAATTTTTTGTATAAAGATGGAGAAATGGAATGCCAAAATCTTCCTTCCCTTGAAATTAATCTCTTTCAGAGTATAACCCTTTCAATTTCAGTAAATACGTATTAAATGAATATTTTAACCACTACAAAAAATAACTAAATAACTCGTCATTTGCAATGAGAACAAAGACTGATTTTTCAAACGTGAATGGAGAAAGAGTCCTCATTTCGGTAGATATAACTGTACTGTGTATCAGCTCGGAGCCAAGTTTATGAGACACCTTCAACATCATTTATCATATACTCAATTTTTAAAGCCAGCAAAGTTGACCAAAATCGACTTTGATATGACAAAATTTTAATGACATTTATTATCACCCTCAAATAACCATGAAATATAAATGAGTTACTTAGGGTATCTGGAGGATTAAATTTACCTGGCGCCCATTAAGATCTATTTGAAATTTGCTAAGTTGTTTAACCCACTCCCGTCTCCACTGTTTAGCTTAGCCGCGGATACCCATCTGTCTTATTTGTTACCGACAGATGATTTAGTCCCCTCTTGTGGTTTGTGAGGTGACAGTATTATAATAGTAATTATTATGATATAATTATTAGAAATTAGGATTAGGAATCACATGTTGAAAGGTAAGACCTCGTTAGTCCTCAGCTCGCACAAGTGTCGACTTCTGAGGGTTGTCTGTCGTAGGGGTGCGATAGCTGGTTAACGGAAAAAACATATTTTTTTATACATATGATGATAATAATGTTCATTTCAATAGGACGAACATAAATTCGAACGTAACATGAGTACATCACTGAAACTATAAAGCTTGTATAGTACTTCACAGCACATATTAACAACATGTGAAGAAGAAGAAAAGATATAGAAATATGAATAAGGAAATCAGTAAGGGAAATGATGTTGCTATATTGAAAACTACCGAATACTGGGTGTTATGAATGAATATGCAAGTAATGATTTCATTGACAAATTTTTGGTTTTCTGGTAACGTGATATATTTGGGAAAATTCAAAACTATACGTTGTCGTATACTTTTGTCACATGTACATAATGGTATTATAGATAAAGGTGCTAGTTTTTTCTTGATTTCTGCCTGCCGAATGATTGGATTCTCATATTTCGAGCTGTTTGTTGTCTGTCAAAATCTGTTTGCTATTTGAGATTTCGAGCGGTATGAGATTCAACTTTGATGATGATGAGTTTGTGGTTTCAATGGTGGCTTTGAGACTTTGTTCCCTTGATTTTCTTAGATGATATTTCGAAACTTACTATTGCTGTCTATTCTCGAAACACAACTTATTTTCGATTGCAGTTTAAGTACAGTGTAGGTTTCCACGGATGTTATCATGTGAAGATGCTCTTCCGGGTGTTCATTCGTTGTGTATTATTCCAAGGTCGATGTTTCGTCATCATCTCAGATGGCATTATCAAGTCTGGTTTTCGCTCGTTATTGAATGAATCAGCTTCAGAAAAAGTTTTTTTCGGGGTGGACATTCGTTCGTAATTGACATCGTCACGACGTTTCGGTAAGATCCCACTTGCCACATTCATGTGCTCTGCTTGGTAGCTGAACGTCATTCAAGTTGAACCTAAATCCATCTAAAAATCCAATTACCATGCCTTAGCAAAGAACAGCAGTTTTTCAAAGGTTGTTTGTCTTTAATGCAATCCGTATATACAATATGTTACCAGAAGAGTTCGAAGTGTATGATATCAATAAATTCAAATGAAACCTGAAAGCTTTCTAACTTTTCAAACAGTAGAAATCGTTACTTTGAACTTACTTCTTTTCCAAACTCCTTTCATAAGCATGCACGCCTAATTACCAAAACAATTTTATGCGCCAAATCTCATAGTAACCTCTCATATCCATTTAATTCCTCTGATAATGAAACAGTCAACCGTAATTCAGTTATGTGATTCATTATACTGAATATCTTTTGAGGCGTAACCTCTTCTAATAGTTGAATGAAATAGTCTCAGCTAGACTTTGGCATAAGTCTCATTATTTATTTACTATTCGTTGTTATTTATACTCTATGAAATTCGAGTTATTATTATTATTTTTAATGATAATTCATCTTCTCAATTGAAATTCACAATTTCGTTTCTATAAAATACTATTTGACCCGGCAAACGTTGTGTTGCCACATTAACAGTAAAACTTACAAATAATATTAATCTCTCGAAGCTATAGTGTGTACAATATTTTTCAGTGGTACATATTCAACTAACAAAAACAAACGTTTGCACACTCGAGAGCATGCCACATATAATTGTCCGTGTGAAAAACATGGTGTGCCCAAATCCAAACCACAAACGGATATTGTTTGGCCTTAGTACTTATTATTAGACATCGCAAATACCAATCAATTGGAAATTGCACGCGTTTAAAATTAATTAATACATCTTCAGGTATAATATTGTACATTTATTATTTGTAATGACGTGAATAAATAAAATATGGTTCAGTTTTCATTTCTATTTATTTTTACTTGTGAAAGGTAGAGGGAATTATAAAATCTATAATGTCCCAAGGGAGTTATGACCCTCTTTATTGATAGCGTAACTATGACTATATAAGCTTATAATATTCCAGTCAGAATTAAATATATTTTCACCTCGGAATTTGCCATTTAACGTTTTTCATTACCAATTCAATGACTAATCGGGTGCATTTGCACAGCCGTGGTGGATTCAAATTACGGTGCGATCAAACTTTCAGTTGTGGGTTATGTGTTGGCATGCCTGACAAATGCAAATAATTAAAAAACTCTGGTGAATAGCTTCAGTGGCATCGTAAACTGTATCTACGCTCGATGGATAAACAATAATAGTGACCGAAAACTATGTAGACAGTGAGAGAAGGCTTATTGTGTGAGAGATACAGGAGACCAGCTTCGTTCTGATCGCTACTCCGTGTGGTTTACTAGTGAGTAGTGACACCTGTAGACGCCTGGCGGGAATAACTGATCTATAATCAGGGTTAAAAATAATTAAATTACTAAAATGGCTGATAAAAAATAGTGGTCGGTAATGAAAGGGTAAAAATTTGAGGTTACATGTAGTTTTCAATGCCACATCCAGAAAAATTAAAACAAACATTTTTGTATATGGCAAGCAACTCTGTGACACGAGAATTTTGTATATTTAATAGATGTACCCACAGTGACAGCTGTGTCAAAATGGGAATGACACAAATTCAAAATTAATTTGATGTTATCACCTCTCGGTGAGACGGACCGCCAGTGAATGTTCCCATCCCAGTAAATCATTAAATTGCGAAACTCGAAGTAGTTGATTATCTCAGTAATTCCGCACGTTGTCGGGCTTGGCGGTTTGCCACCTCAACTGCTCGGAACAAGTCCGGTTGTTTATTTGTTCGCTTGATAATAAAGTTCCCACTTGTCTTGTTCGGAGTCAGCAACCAACCTACGAACAGACGGGACGTCTGTCGGTCTGTTGAAATCCAAGTGCAATTACGCCAGTTCCTGGATTTGCTCACATGTTGTTTCTCACTGACTAGAACGGGACCTGGACAGACCTGAATGGGGATATAATTGGCAATTATTCGTGGTGGTGGTGTCATTCGAATGGCGATGTCAAGTGCTAGTTTGAAATTGTGGATGATATATTCATCGCGATCAACAGAGTCACAAGTTCATGGAAGTTGACTTCATGGGTTTCTCAGCAAAGAGTCCACTACCACAGCTGTACATTCTTACTATAGTGGGATTGTAAATTGTATCAACTGTACATACTACTTCCCTGTGGGGATATTCTGTGATTTATGCAAGACATTCGAATGCATCGAGCATAACATTCTCGTAGACGAACTTTCTCGTTATAATACTCGAGGCGTTTCTCTGAATTCAGCAGCAAACTACATTTTTTCAAGAAAACAATATGTTGCTGTCGGCCAGGCCAGGTTTCAAATGTCGTTACGTCAGACCTTGGGGTTCCCCAAGGATTGATACTATGGCTTATATTTTCTGTGTTATTTATTGTTGACTTGGGCAGTTCAACTTCTGCTACTTTTGTTACGATAATAATAGTATCTGATCGGGAGGATTCAATATTGAAAAGGAAATGTTACCAAGTATTCATAAAAACTAAACAAACGGTTCTCTGAATTTCATTAGTTCGGACTTTCATTGTCTGATATTGTATAAAATAGTTTTTGAAATCCCTAAAATCAATCCCTAGACCCAATATAAATCAAAACTTAAAGAGAATAGCTGAAAATAACAATTATATCATGCAAAAACACCCTGAAATGGAATTATAGTGAAATAAAATACAAGAAAAAAATAGAACAATTAAACAACAGATTTCAAGCCGATATACTTCACGACTCTTCGATCGTTAGTATCCACAATCGTCTTTGGGTGACGACTTGTTCTCTTCAAATAAACTCTATCTAAATATGAATTGAATTTTTTCAATCAGATTTCATCATTCGCGACATAGCTGTGACGTAATCACTTTTAGAGCAAACGACAACTCTGATTCTGTGAGTGGAAAATCGGCATTAACAACTTTTGCAGGTCTTCATATTGATGGATTTCTGAATTGGCAGAATTTTAATAAAAAAAAATCAATTCTATTTCGTACTAACTTCGGAACATGAAAGAAGTACAGCAAGCGCCAAACGTGATGGCTAGCCCGCCCCCAGGCGTACAAACCCATTTTCAATGTAACTCCCACTTCAGCTCTTGCAAGACATACAAATGCTCTGTACAGGGGCATATCATTACTGTGTCTCTAATGCTGTTGGCGTTTGGCATTGTCTGAACAATTTTTGTTGTTTCTAAAAAACCTTATCGCCTAACAAAAAATCATTCATCAAGAGTCAGACACGTGAAATAATTTTCAAATTATTTCAACAAAAATCTCCATTTTGTATCAGGTATTTCAATAAGAACCATTGAAATGGTGGTTAAAGAAGGGGAGCAATTAATTCATGCAAAGAAAGCGGCCTAGAATAGCACCAATAACTGATATTCTCTAGTATGAGTATTCCAATATCAGCCGGATTATTTTCTACTAATATAAGACGGAAGGGTGTCGAATTGTGGCTCCCAAAACATCTCTTCGTAGAATTCAAATGAAAATGAGTTTCTACTTGCGTGTATCGGTCCATAATCGTCAGTAATTGTCATCGTGGGCGTCGGATCCTCTGCGGCCGTATAGTTTTTGAGGACCATTATTGTCGACGAGTACAATTGAGAGGAATTTCTGAATTGGCGTTGATTAGTTGGGCAATTCAAGTAAATTCTTCAAAGGCCATCGAAACTTGGTCTATACAGATTCTGGGACAAAATTCCATGCTTTTTTTCATGGCGCTTCTCTCTGGTCATTTTCAGACCTCCTAATGGAACCTTGTGGATCACCCGACTCGAGGTAGGTGTGACGTGTGTAAGAGTTATACGATGCAATATGTATGTGTGTATGAGAGGGAAGGTGATGACGTCATTGTGTAGTAGAGAAAAAAAATCAGAGATGGTGACATACCAAAAGGGCACTGAACCGTATCTCTTCGTTAATGATTGTCATATCGTCACTTTTAGCACTTCATATGAAAGGAAAGAAGAAATGTTGAATTTATTGACAAAGAAAAAAACAAAGATGAGATCAGAAGGGCACTAAGTTATATTTTCGTAATGATTGTCTGATCATTATGTGCAGTACGTCTAATGGAGTGGAGAAGAATGCAGAATTCATCGACAAAGAAAAAAGAAAGATGGCGCAACATATCAGAAGGGCAATAAGCCACATCTTCGTTAATAATAGTCGGATCCTCACATGCAGTACGTCTAATGAAGTGGAAGGGAATGCAGAATGGATGGGGAATTAATGCATAATTCATCGACAGAGTAAAAAAGAAAGATGGCGCAACATGTCAGTAGAGCAGTAAGCCGAATCTTCGTTAATAATAGTCAGATCTCAACATGCAGCACATCAAATGAAAGGAAAACGAATGCATAATCCATCGACGAAAAACAAAGACGAATCCAAAAGGGTACTAAGTTGTATCCTCGCCAATAACAGTCCCATCATTACGTGTAGTACATCAAATGAATGAAAACTGCTTGCAGAATCCATCGATAAAAAAACAAAGATGGTGCAACATGTCAGAAGGGCGTTATTCCGTTAGCAATAGTCGGATCTTACTAGAAATTAGACACAAGTTTTTTTTATTCTATAGCTATCGAAACTATATAACAAACTACCATTTCAAATAAAAACATGTATAAACTAAGTTTCTTTATTCACCAAATGAAAAAATTATCGATGAAAATGGAATAGATCTATCAAGATCGATATTCTAGCTATCAAAAACCTTTACATTAAGGACGGTCTGAGGTCAGATATCCTGCAGCAACACAGGAGGTATACCGAATCTATTGTAGCTGTGAATTGGTCTACGTTGGGGTCACGGAAAGAAATGTAAGTAATCGGATGTTGGAACACAATAGAAATTGTCACCGATACTGACAATATGAAATTAAATGATGAAAGTACTTGAAGAAAAAAAAAACAATTGAAAATTGTTCACATAATTATCATAACATCATGCAACATAAATCATAATTGCTACAGACAAATGAATCCACTTGATTGCTAGATTTATTCCAAAGGGTTAGGTCAATATATATCACCATGAAAACGTTTCGAATCGGATATCTTTCGATAGAACTGGTCCAGGTTTTGTTCGGACGGCCGATTGCCAACTCATCAGGACGAAATTATATCCGTTCAGTATATTATGCGTTTGTAATTGAAGGCAGTCGGTAATGAGCACGAGATTAAATTAGTCAATTAATTAAGTTGCTGTTGACTGTTTGGGCGATTCAACCGATTTGAATGGAACGTTCTTTGTACGGTAACAGTTGCCAGTTCATATGAAATTTCAATCGTCATCTTCGTCTCAGGATTAAATCTGATGTGGATATCGTCATACGCTACAGGAAGGCATCAAAATGTGGATGTTAACGNGAGTAGTTGTTTTCTGATAGGTGTCAGTCCATTAACCTACTGTGTAGGGTGTTGAGACTGGCCTGAACGAATTGTTCTTTTAGATGATTTGATTTATAGCCAGTCTTCAAGTATGCCCACTGACTATACGTGAAAGAAAAAATTATCAATGAAAATAGAATAGATCTATCAGGATGCATATTTAAAAAAAAAAAAGAATTGAAAAAAAATCGATATTCTAGCTATCAAAAACGTTTACATTAAGGACGGTCGGAGGTCAGATAACCTGCAGCAACACAGGAGGTATACCGAATCTATTGTAGCTGTGAATTGGTCTACGTTGGGGTCACGGAAAGAAATGTAAGTAATCGGATGTTGGAACACAATAGAAATTGTCACCGATACTGACAATATGAAATTAAATGATGAAAGTACTTGAAGAAAAAAAAAACAATTGAAAATTGTTCACATAATTATCATAACATCATGCAACATAAATCATAATTGCTACAGACAAATGAATCCACTTGATTGCTAGATTCATTCCGAAGGGTTAGGTCAATACATATCGCTATGAAAACGTTTCAAATATCTTTCGATAGAACTGGTCCAGCTTTTGTTTGGACGGCCGAGTGCCAACTCATCAGGACGAAATTATATCCGTTCAGTATATTATGCGTTTGTAATTGAAGGCAGTCGGTAATGAGCACGAGATTAAATTAGTCAATTAATTAAGTTGCTGTTGACTGTTTGGGCGATTCAACCGATTTGAATGGAACGTTCTTTGTACGGTAACAGTTGCCAGTTCATATGAAATTTCAATCGTCATCTTCGTCTCAGGATTAAATCTGATGTGGATATCGTCATACGCTACAGGAAGGCATCAAAATGTGGATGTTAACGGTTATCAGCCAGAACCTTTTGTGGTTACATCAGGTGTACCACAGGGTACTTGGGACCATTACTGTTTGTAATTTATATTAACAATATTGTTGAAGTATTTCAACATTTCAACTTTTTGTTATATGCCGATGACCTCAAGATGTATCGAACCATCAAAGAAATCCAGCACTGTAAGAGATTGCAAAATGGTCTTGAAGCATTTGCAGAAATCTGTGGCAATAGTAGCCTATACTTAAATATCGATAAATGTCACAAAATAACTTTCACTAGAAATAGAAATCCCATTGATTTTCAATATCAAATAAGAAGTCACACAATAAAAACAGTTGATGAAGTACGTGATTTGGGAGTGATAATGGANGCGACTTCCATACTAAAAGAGCCGCGAGGCTGTTGCGTGGCCCGGCGCTTACACCAACATAGCCCGGTGTGGCCCTTGGCCAGAAAAGTGTGACGATCGCTGACGATCATCTAAAGTTCAGATGATTTGATTTATTAGTATGCTCACTTACTAAAGGTGACAACAACGATGTGACTGTTCCCGCACTAATCCTTGAAGTACGTACTTTCCGGACTAGGACAAAAAATGGGCTACTTCATCTAATAATAATAATACATTCATTATTAACCAATACATAAAGTAATACAAAATAACTAATACAAAATAAAAGTATCAAATGCAGGTAAATAAATGGAGAACAGTTAGACTCTGCAGACAATTCTTCCACAGTCCCCTTGAGAAGCCAATAAATACATATACACGATAAGAAAAGTAAACTATACATTTTCGAACTCTAATCAAATATTTTGTTAACCAACTATGGTTATTGAGTAGAATTTCATAAAACATAATCAAAAGGTAAGGCAACAAACTATTGTTGACTAAATAGAAATTGTTTATACCTAAATTTAAATGTATCATAAGACAACGAAAAGTTAGGTACATCCAGGACATCGCCGAAAGTCGCTATATTATAAGACAAAGATCGTTTGAATACTTCTTTTTTATGCTTGCGTATAGTTAGCATGTTTCTCCGTCGCCAGTTCAAATGATGCACGTCAGTGCTAAATCCAACTTTTTGATATAAAAATTGGGGGATTTTGTTTTTAAAAATTTTGTAAAAAAACATACCATATGATGCTTTCGACGGTTGAACATACTTAGCCACCCAGCATCCTTTAATTCATGTGAAATACGCATAGGACGCCGTATTCCATATATCATTCTCATACAAGAGTTTTGAACCTTTTGTACTCTTCTTATATCAGAACTATCGATACAAGGTCCATAAACTACGTCACAATGATTGAAATGGGAGAGAGCCATACTATAACACAACTTGATTTTTAATTTGTAGTTCAGAAAGTGTCTTTGACTGTAAATAAGTTTCAATGACACATAGGCATTTTTTAATTATTGGGTAATATGGTGTTTGAATCGTCACTTCCTGAATAGTACCAAATAAGAGTGCAACAGATTTAGTTGAGTTGATTTTTAATGAATGACTATTTGTGAGGGTCAGTAATTGATTTAGGTCAGAATTGATGCCGTCCGTAGCTTCCGCTAGATCACAAAATTTGAAAGAAAGATATAGCTGTGNTTGAATGTAGTAAATATCATCCCAAGGAATATTTTCAAGGTCACTTTGAAAACTGTTCAGATTGATGTCGTTGAAATTTCTATAAGTATATTTTTTCAAAGAACGTGGCTTCATATTTGACTGCAATGAGCAAGAAATAACAAAGTGATCAGCTACGTCAGCATCGCTCATGTCAACACTCACAATTTCAAAATTAGTAAACAGTAAATCTATAAGAGAAACCCGGGTGGGGCCATCAATTCTCTGTATCAAATTAACCGTGTCGGTAATTGCTCGTAGGTCACTTGATAGCTCAGAATTCGAATCTAAAAAATTTATATTGAAATCGCCAGTGGATATTATTTTGTGATGATCTGTAAATATAATAATAAGAGTATCCTCGAACTTATTTAGGAAACATGTATTATGCGAGTTGGGTGGTCTATATACTATACCTAGAGCATACTTTACTCCTTCTATTTTTACCTCAAGCCATAACTGTTCTAAAAACTCCAGAGAGAATAACCGTGGTATTTAATCTCTATTTTCGATTGCGGAAAAAAAATGGCAATGCCTAGGCACAACAGATGTCACTAAAATTAACGTTTAATGACAATCATTGGAAAACCTTATTTTATTCATCGTATTTGTATCGCTTTGTAGATATATCCATCGCTCTTGGGAGGAAATACTTTTCCACACTTCCTCATAGAAACTAGTCCCCGATGCGGAACGTAAATCTTTTTACTGCCTCCGCCCGCCGCCCCCAAAGGCCATAGAATTCATTGTGTACCTCGGAGAGGAAAACAATTAGACCGCGGGTCACTGCAATATAAACTCGCAGCAATTAGCTTCAACCGGAGCTGGTTCGGTGATTAAAGGGACCCTTTCTAGGACGGTTATGACTTTGTTCACTCGTTGATTACCTAATCAGTATATTCGGATGGGGCCTTTCTCGGAAAGGACGAGAGGACTCGAAAGAAAACTGGATCTATTTTCCGATGCGGAATTTGTATACGTTGGATTAATTTGCAAGTGAATATATTGACAAGTATGGAAAAATTATATTTGGATGTTATCCAAATCTATTTCTCATGTTCGACTGAATTCGACTGAAGATTCTCAGTTCAATATTTTATTTCATTCATTAATCGCATATCACATTACTCGAAACATTAGAATTTCTTGCGACTTTCGAATTCAAGGTTCGTCACAGAATCATGTTTCAAATTTCATTTCGGGTCATTGCATCAATTTCAAATTGTCGTTGAGAATTTTCGACACAACAATCGTCAGCGCAATGGGCTTGTTTCATGTTTTTTGGTTCACAATTCATTTGGTAGTAAATTCAAATTGAAAAATAGTGTACTTTGTTTTAGCTCTCTAAATAGCATTATTTTCCCGTAATTAATTATTGAAAATCATATTTTCTAGGCCCATGACGTCACATGCCTAATCCCGCTTCTTGTTCGATTGGAACAATACAAATAATGAACATTGCCAAATTGTAAAATTCACGGAGCTTATAAACAGTTTCTTATTCATTCGTAATTCAAAGTGAAATCACACTCACTTACGATAACTAAATCTAAGAAGAAAGTGTAAGAAATGCATTAGAAGGGAGTATTATTTATACATGGGATCCGAATAACACAAAACGCAGTAGACATTTTCATGTTGATATCACAGAAATGTTAATAATGGAAGTGTATATGAACCCGTTAACGTTTAAATTAATGAAAAAATTCTCCATATGAAATAAAATGTACTCGAAAACCATAGTTTTAAATAGAATTTAACGAGCTATATTCTCAAATGATTCTCAATAGCTCATGAACCCTAATTAAATAAATCAATTATGCATTCATGCCACCCACCAAAAATAAGAAATTCAACGTTATATATTAGCCATATTGCCACCCATTCAGCTATCTCTCTTTAATGTATGAGACAATGAACTTGTTTCATAACTTCGTATTTTTGTTAAAATAATTGACACTTGGCAACACCGCTGTAGACACGATCAATTTTATTGGTCAACAGACACGCGGCCAATTTAAACTCTTGCTTCTCGCATTTTTCTTTTTTCTGCAAATATAAAGAGGTATTGAGAC
This sequence comes from Leptinotarsa decemlineata, assembly GCF_000500325.1. NCBI lineage: Eukaryota > Metazoa > Arthropoda > Insecta > Coleoptera > Chrysomelidae > Leptinotarsa > Leptinotarsa decemlineata. The sequence goes on from NW_019289885.1 coordinate 235,529, forward strand.
CGATTAGGCTCGATAAATATAATATACCTCTAACTCGATCAGTCAATAAGCAAACTATTACCATTTCCAATAGCATGAAACAAGCCCATTGTTCATAACGAAAGAATGGTTTTTCTCATTAATTTTGGGACTCTGCTTTTCTATCATTGAGATTTTTTGTTACCAATTTTTGTCGAAGTTAACTCAGTCCCCAGTTGAAGTACTACTCTCCAACAATGGCTCTCTTGACACAACTCTTCCCAATAAAATAAGTAATATTGCTGATAAATTTCATTTAGCGTGTGGCTTATTTACATCACAAAAGTTAAAATAACAAACATAATTGTATGAAAGCATAAAAAGACACAGGAAATTAAGTTTACAAACAAACATCTAAGTCACGTATATATCCAATTGCATCCTTAGTCGTTGCCTGGAAGTCCGAGGGGTCATCGGTGTAGGCCCAGTGGGCAGTTTTCAACGATGTGATTGATTGTTTGCATATCATCTCCACAGTCGCACCTGGGGAAAAGGTTTTCACCCCATTTCAAAAGGGAGTCAACTCATCTCCCCCATTTGGTTATAATTCTATTTAGGGATGATCATATTTTGCAGGGTAGGTCGAATCCATGTGGTTTGCTAGATATGCAAGGCATGTTGTGGTAGGCTAGTAGAGCATTGACCTCCTCTTCTTCTCGCCAGCAAGCAGTTATGTCAAAACCGGCATCATGTAGAGAATTTCAAGTTCTGAGAGAGGGATGCCTGAAGCGGAGTCGGTTTCTTTCGAGGGCGAGAATATCGGAGTGGATCGTTAGTTGAGGATTAATAATGATCTTCTTAAATTCCCTGACTAGAGCGTGCTCTCTACGGAGGTCTAAGTGGTTGGTTTGATCGTACCTGTAATGAGCTGCATTGTGTGGTTAGGCTGGACATCAACCAGGCCAGCGTTAGCGCTATTAAGCCACACCGAGGCGCAGTATTCAGCTGCTGTTTTCGACAGATGTTCTTCAAAACTCATTGTTCTGTCTAGTTTAACCCCTAGGTATTTAGGTTGTTTATTGTATTTAAGTAGCATGCTTTCAAGGATATCTGTCTTAGCAGCACTTGGTTTTAGTCTCCACTTGCGAATGTATTGCCCGATAGCCAGCAGATCGTTTGTTAAGCAGGGTCCACACTATGCCACGGTAGGCCGGGCGGGTTGACCCGGGTGGGCTAAGCCGGGCGGGTACGTTCGGGCCGGCACGACGTCCACACCGAAAACGAAGCCGACCGGGTTATTTCTACCTACATTATTTAGTTTCAACATCAAGACTGGTGACTTCGTTGAAGAGTACTTTTTAGAAGTAGGGGAGCGCCACACCCTGTTCTTTTCGTTTCAGCTCCTTTCTTTTTTCCCTCCAAAAATGGCTGGTTAAATTTTTCCATTTGCGCTCAATTTCATTTTTATCCACTCCAAAAGACACAGCAATCTCTGTGAGACTGTCGTGTCTTTGGTTTTTTAATTTATGTTGGGAATCTGAACTATCCCATAGAAGACGACGTTCTCTATATAAGTCTATTAACACTAAAACTTGTTCGTCATTCCACTCCATCACTTAAAATGAACAATAAAAAACCCTACTTAAACAAACTGAGTCGAAAATAAAATAATTCGTCTAGTTCGGTCAGAGGTTTAATTGTAACTGAATCCGCTCGGGGCCACTTGGCACGTCCCCACTCTATATTTTTGTTCGGCTCGGCTCGGCTTCCTTTGATCTGTACCTACTTTATGCGGGTTGGGTTTGGCACGGCCCGGGCCGGCATTTTCTAAACCGGCAAAGCCGCCCGGGGCGTCTAGATCAACGCGGCTTAGGCCGCCCGGGTCAGCCCGCCCGGCCTACCGCGGCATAGTGTGGACCCTGCTTTAGGATATCCTCGGTGACTTCAATATCTTTGTGTCTACTAGCTATGTTACGTTTCAATTTAGAACTAGATCGAAACTGCTCGTATATGACCTTTCAGAACACTACCTTACCTCGTGTGTTTTTTGGAGTCGTCAGCGTATCCGAACTTTCTTGAACCCGTTTCAGGCATGTCAGCAATATATAGGCTTAACAGTAGGGGGACACGTACTGATCTCTGTGGTAAACCGTTTCTTTCAAGCACTCATGGTAAAACCCAGGAGTACTATTCTATTCTATTCTATTGGAGAGCACAGCATCTATCAAGTATACTGTCTTCTTGCAGGGTATTCACACGCATGGGCTTGAAAATGATGGCTGATCTACATACAGTATCGTACGCAGCCATCAGATCTATGAAGATGACTGCTGTCTTTAGCTGATTCTGAAAGCCTGCTTCTATGAATGAGGTTAGTGATAGGACTTGGTCTGTGCAGTTTCTGTTAGGGCGGAAACCTGCCTGCTCAAACGGAAGATCAAACAGTTTGATCTTCCTCTTGAAGATGATCACTTGGTGATCAGAACACGTGTCGAGGTGTTAAAATAACGGTTTGGTAATATTCATCACTACACCAAAGTTTCCAAACAGTGCATCCCAAGTATTAAAATGATGTTCAAAAGGAAATATACTCATGTTGCTAGGCATGGTTTGATACTCATCTGTTTGTCTGGCTGATTTGAGCTCTGGATCTGGTGGAACATAGTATTCTGTATATGTTTTGTACCTCATTAGATATTATGTCTTGAGGGCTCTCGAAAATGTAGAGAGTTGGTTGTAGGCTGTGACTATTGTTTTTATTTCTTACCTCTTCAGATTTTAGATGACGTTTGTTTGGCCATCGGGCTAATTGGAATGTGGGATGTTGCAACGTTTAACAGTTGGAAAAAAAGTGCAGCTCCGGCAGCTGCTCGCCTTGGTGAGCAAGAATTAAGGTCGAAGGCATTTGAGTGTACATCTGACTGAGAACCGTACAAAATTATGTAATGGGCGCCACCTGGCTAAATGCAATAATCAGAGTTCAAAGTTCGCCCTGCCAGGGCGAAAAAAATATTGCATTCACTTGAGCAACCTGAAAATATGAAAGGGAGCAAACAATTACTATTCTGAGTCCACTTGATCGACTATAATTAAAGTTCTTGTTTAGAAATACAGATACCAGTAATATTTTATCCTAAGGGATCAATACCATTTTTTAATTTTTGCATAGATCTTCACCTTGCGATCACCCAGTACTGTGTGTTAGCTCACAAATCATATAAATTGATAATTTCATGAAAACAAAATTCTGACTGTATTTATAACTGGAATATTTTTCGTGAATAAAAATTAAACTAATGATTTTGATTCATTATTTATAAAAGAAAGATTTATTAGAAATCACGTTAAATAGGCAATCAACATTGCATTCAAAAATTTTATCGTTAGTCTGGACTGTGTTTGAACATTTCTGAGCGGTATCCATTCTTGAAAAGTTGAACATTTCGCTTTCCATACCTTCTCGGCTTCATAGAGATACCTATAACTTTTCTCATGAAATTTTTTGTTGAACCTCAAGTAATCTTTGAAATATTAAAATAGTAGCATTTTCGAATGCTACAATGTGAGTGAATTACAACAAGAAAAACTAAAATCTATAAAGTTATGCATATAACACATACATATACATTTATGATAGATCTTCGATATTGGAAGTCGGTACAGTCGTTTTAGTCCAAGGGGGATTAGGGTTTGCCTAGTGGGCCTAGACAACAATCGTAAGTGTTTTGTCGCGTGAAATTTCGGCTTCGATTGTAACGAAAAAGCCACCTCAATGAATGTTGGCAATTCATTCGATATCCACTCTCGCGCATTTAATTTTGATCAGCGTAGTTATTCACGCATTCCATAAAGAAACGAGAGGAAAAATTTGACTTGTAGCGTTTCACTACACGGTAACGTCATCAGTTGGACTGTAGGTTATTTATGTTATTATTGTAGTGTTTTTCATAGGTCAGTGTATTCATAACTTCATATATCAGTTCTCCGAGATGAATTTGAGAACTACGATTGTTTCATTTCGTAATAAGGGAAAAATCGTCTCACATGAAGCGAGAAGAAAACTCAAAGAATCAACAATAACCATTCAGGCATGCTTCTCGGTAAACACCGTAAAACCGTCTAAAAACTGTTAATGAAATAACAGTTTCCATCCCAGCACTCCAGCGTCTTCTTTCCTCTCGAGAAAAATCAGCGAAAATCTGCCTGTGACTCGGCGTTGATTAATGACTAGCGAGCTTCGCGTTTTTGCNTTTCAATGACATATATGCATTTTTTAATTTTTGGGTAATATGGTGTTTGAATCGTAACTTATTATCCATAATCAGTCCAAGATTCTTACAATAATCAGCCACTTCAATCTTGTCTCCTCCTACCCTTATTGTCATTATGTTCTTTGCTGAGGTCACTTCCTGATCAGTGCCAAATAAGAGTGCAACAGATTTAGTTGAGTTGATTCTTAATGAATGACTATTTGTGAGGGTCAGCAATTTATTCAGGTCAGAATTGATGACGTCCGTAGCTTCCGCTAGATCACAAAATTTGAAAGAGAGATATAGCTGTGTGTCATCTGCATAAAAGTGGTATTTACAGTTTGTCAGGTGTAGAGAGAAGTTGCTAGTGTAAATGGTGTATAATAATGGTCCCAAAATACTTTCCTGTGTTACGCCCTGACATATGTCCACAGAATCCGAAATATGGTTATCTAATTTCACCTGTTGCGACCTACCAGATAGATAAGACTCAATAATTAAACAAGCAGTTGCTGTGAATCCAATGAAATGTAAGATAGAGAGAAGAATATCATGTCTTAAGGTATCAAATGCCTTGGAGTAATCAAGTAGAACTAAAGCACACATTTCATTATCATCAATTGACCTCAATATATAATCAGCAATAGCACACAGTGCTGATGAACAACTGTAGCCAGACCTGAATCCACTCTGATATAAAGGAAGTATATTATTATCTTCGATGTGTGTTCTCATTTGCAGTTCAAGAATTTTTTCTAATACTTTCGATAGGGTTGGCAGCACGCTTATACTTCGTAGGTGACTGTATTCCGTTGGGTTACTGATTTTTGCTAATGGAAGTACATAAGCACGCTTCCAAGCTTTAGGAAAGTAACAACAATTCAAACATTCATTCACAACATGAGTGATGTATATAATTATATATGGACAACAGAGCAAAATCATGTTGATATTTATATTGTCAGTCCCGAAAGACTTAGATTTTATATCATAAATTATTTTGGAAACCGGATCCTCAGTTGTTTGAGAAAAATGCAGAAAACTGCTAATGTTGTCTTTTATAGAATAAGAATAGTAATTAACTGTATTAGTTCGAGGTTTTAGGGTAAGACCTCGTTAGTCTTTAGCTCGCACAAGTTTCTCAACTTCTGAGAGTTGTCGTTCGTATGGGGGCGACATCTGATTAACGGAAAAACAGATTTTAACAGATATTTTCACAGATTAGTTCGAGGTGGTAGGCCATTACTCAGTGCATTATCTCTCTAAGATTATCAGGTAATTCAATGTTTCCAATTTATGGAATATCTGCCATTGTTGTTTGCTATGAGAATTCTGAAGTGTGTCCTCTAAATATGCCTTTTTTTTTCTTCTGATGGAGGAAGAAGTAAAATTTCTCAACTGTCTGTAGTATTCAAGATGAGCAGGTTGTCGACTCCTTCTATACCTTTTGAGAACTTTGTCACGTATTCTTTGCATCAATCTAATATCAGTAATCCATGGGGTGTAATTCTTTTTCGCGAAATACGAGGTTTTCTGTGGCGCATGCTTATCAGCCAATAACAAAATATTATCATTGATGAAGTTAATTTTATCATCAATTGATTGAATATAGTAAATATCATCCCAAGGAATATTTTCAAGGTCACTTTGAAAACTGTTCAGATTGATGTCGTTGAAATTTCTATAAGTATATTTTTTCAAAGAACGTGGCTTCATATTTGTCTGCAATGAGCAAGAAATAACGAAGTGATCAGCTATGTCAGCATCGCTCATGTCAACACCCACAATTTCAAAATTAGTAAACAGTAAATCTATAAGAGAGACATTATTTTCAGAAACCCGGGTGGGGCCATCAATT